>OLKM01000100.1:308691-338691 GCA_900291075.1 Melanogrammus aeglefinus
CATTCTAACCTGCTGGATCGTGATTGAGGGTGTTATTTACACATTTGTATATTGAGTTTGCTTAATTAACATGATTTGAACAGGAAACAATGTTTTTCTTTCAATGGTAAACATGATGTCATGATGCGATCCATCGTGACTATTGTGCTGCTGTGTTTTGCCTTTGGGTGATTAGCATTAGTCCTGCTCAAGGTTAAACTTGTAACGGCTGGGTGAGCAGCAGGGGAAAAAATGACTCAGAAGCACGACTCGAGAGGCAAAAGTATGTAGCAAGAATTGTCTTGACTAGCGGATAGGTCGGTACACTTGAAATCAGTAGTAGATCAGTCAAACAATCTGACAGGGAGCAGGCAGGGGCATAATGCGTCGGTACATGGGTTGTCAGTTGTAAATCAGGCAAACAATCCGGCAAGGGAGAAGGCAAAGACGTAGTCGGGAGTAAACGGGCAGGAATCAGAAACCAGGAACCGTAAATATTAACCAGCAAGATGCTGGGACGCTTGATACAAAGACGAACTGGCACAGAGGAAACACGCTGACCAAATACACTAGGAGGGGAACAATGATGAAGGACAGGTGAAAAACAATTAAGGTGGGCAAGGACAATCAGAGAAACATAAGAACAGGGAGAGAGACAGTCAACGAAGGTGGCGAGATGTGACAAAACAAACAATCTGCTTTGTGATAGGCCTACTCTCATAATATGGAAGGATGTGTCCTCAGAAAGCTTTTAGGCTGCCTCGAATCTCAGCCGTAAGTCTTACTTTAACCAACGAGTGGATGACTATGACTATGCCATCTTGAACAAAGAACAACAGCCACTGTTTGATTTCATGTGTTATATCAGACCATATTAAATAAGGCCTATATTATATGCATTATATATGTTTTCTGTCAAATTGAATGCAGATGCTGACATGAATGAACGATGCACAATTGCGTCGTTATGTTGTGAAAATGATTCGGTTTTCAGAGGCGGTCTGCCATTCAGCATGTAGGCACTGCACCTCGCATGAGGACAGCTGTGGGAAACACTGCCTTCCACAACCTGCTGACAAACCAAATGGAACAAACATTACCATGAATAAGCAAAGATACATGATGAATGATTTCTCCAAAATTAAGACAGGGGAAAACGACTTATCGAGATACCCAGTTTCGTAGTAAAAATGTATTATGATGAGAAAATAAGTCTTAAAATGATCTATTATGAATAGTTCTAGTCCGATAGTATACCATAATACCTCTTAGTAATAAGCCTTTGTTAGAATTAGAAGAATGGTATTTTGATTCATAGGCACATCCTTACATGAATCTATATTATATTAAATTCTCCATGATAATGGTGAAAATACATTTTTCCCTATTGCCCAGCCCTATGTTGACATTGAAGTTAAGTCCCAGACTGGGCGTCAACAAGCACCCTCTCCAATATCTTGTCTCCTTCTTGTACTGATTTTATGGAAATAAAGGCAGATAATATATAAAGGGTATTGGGCAGGGCTTCAGCTTCTGAGCACAGCATCTGCTTCAGACAAGAAGAGAGATGAATCCATTTTCCTGTTTATTCCTGGGGACAAAAAAGACGCAACGCAATGGCTGTAGTTTTTCAGCTGACAGCTGTTGGCACTATTTTTGCAACGACTTTGAAATGATAAAAAGGGTTGTATTCAGAATACAGCGTTTTCCATTCCACTTGGCTTCAAAAGCTTGTGTGTGTGTGTGTGTGTGTGTGTGTGTGTGTGTGTGTGTGTGTGTGTGTGTGTGTGTGTGTGTGTGTGTGTGTGTGTGTGTGTGTGTGTGTGTGTGTGTGTGTGTGTGTGTGTCTGTTTGTGTCTGTTTGTGTGTCTGAATATGCTTATTTAGTCTCAAGTAATTTACTTGACAGTGCAGCTTGTACAATCTTGGTAAAATGTTTAGGATACATGGCAACTAAGTTGGAAGCTCACTTGCATCATCAATCATAACAAAAGCAAATTATCGAGAAATGTTGCATAGAAACAATTTGCTTACTTTTTAATTACATCATGATCTTGGGTGTAGAATTATATTTCAGACTAGCATTGGATTTTACAGTATTGCTTGCTTTGTGTGTGTCTGTCTGTCTGTCTGTCTGTCTGTCTGTCTGTCTGTCTGTCTGTCTGTCTGTCTGTCTGTCTGTCTGTCTGTCTGTGTGTGTGTGTGTGGGTGTGTGTGTGTGTGTGTGTGTGTGTGTGTGTGTGTGTGTGTGTGTGTGTGTGTGTGTGTGTGTGTGTGTGTCTGTACGTGCGTGCGTGCGTGCATGTGTGTGTGTATGTGCGTGTGTTTGTGTGTATGTGTGGGCTTGTGTGGGGAGGTGCGTGTGTGATGTGTGTGTGTATGTGCGTGTGTTTGTGTGAATGTGAGCCTGTGTGGATGCGTGTGATTGTTTGTGGGTCTGTGTGGGCTTGCATGTGAGGGAGATTGTGTGTGTGTGAGTATGTGTGTGTGTGTTTGTGTGTGTGGTTGAGTGGGTGGGTGCGTGTCGGGTTGGGTGGTTGGTTGTTAATCGTAATAATCGCATGACCAAATGCATGCTCTGCTCCCAGAGATGTTAAAGCATGGCACGATTGTCCCGGGTTAATCCTTGAAACTGTCAGTGTTGTGATTGGATATTTGAGATGCTTCTTCTTCTACCTCTGGATTACTGCTCAACCAGAAGGAGAATGAGGAATCAGAATCAGAAAAGGTTTGTTGCCGAATACATTAGGGAATTTGTCTTGGTATTCGTATTCGTTGCGCACGATCTTAACAAACAATAAACAGTAAACAAAAAACAATAATGCAAGTATTGAATAATAAGTACTGAAAAAGATAAGAGTAAATAAAAAATAAAAATAAATAAATAGTGATACTCTATATACATATACACATATACATATGCACCGTAATAAGATAAGAAGATAAGATAAGAATATATGTACAGGGGGTAGGAGACAAGGAGGAAGTGGTGGATGAGGAGGCGAAGAATTAGGTGGAGGAGGAGGGGGAGGAAGAGAGGATGAGAAAGAGAAGGGCAGTAAAGAACACAATAAAAAGGTAAAACCCAGGACCTTTCCACTTGGCCCAATGGCACAGTAACCCCTAACCTTAACCTAACTCCGCTATGTTCGTAACACACCTGTGTGTATATGTTTACTACATGTTCTGTCAGCCCTCCAGTTCTGGGACTCTGTTTACCAGCAGCCCTCTGCTGGTCGTATTTGTGTTTTGTGTTTCCCGGTCTTTTTTTTTTGTGCCAGTTGCCCCGCCCCCTTCTTTGTTCTGTTTTCCCGCCATTTTGGCCCTCACCTGTTCCCCATCCTTTGCATTACCCATCCCTTTAATACCCTGCTTTGTCTGTGCCTCTCATGCTGACCCTGGCTTCATCGAAGGCCGTGGCTGATGGTGAGTTTTTGTTACCTGTTTGCTACCTGCCAACCGGGTTCATTTTGCCTGGGTTTAGGAACTACGGCCCTGCTCACATTCCTTTTATTTTTGTGATCTTCCGATCCAAGTCAGAATACAAGACCTGTTGCAAAAAATTTGTCGGTTCAGCGAAAATATTTGAAACATTTTTTTTCCGGATTGTTCGAAAATATATCTTTTCAGGATCACTTCAAACATTTTTTTTGGATCGCTCGAAGAAATATGCTTTTCGGATCCTTTGAAAAAAAATATATTATTTGCAGATAGCTCAGAAAAATATATTACTTTCAAGATCGATCTGAAAATGTGTTTATTTCAGAAAAAAAACATAATGATTTAATCCAATGCATAGCAAGTGCGTAGATGCCCACATCATTAATGTATGCACAGCATCAGTAATTTATTCACAACATAAGAGCATAACCATAAGAGAATATCATGAATATGTATGACTTCTTGGATTCAAGGTCCCTCATTGGCCACAACCAGAAATATACGTTCACATGTCAATTTCTGTTGCTTTAACTCGTCCAAATATTACACACAACATTTTGGCAGGTTAACGTGAAATTTCTAAGACGTTATTTTTTCTAATGACCTTCCACAGATCCCAGGCGATTTGTCCCGAATGGCCTAATGGCATTCCCTCCTCATGCTAATTTGCATAATGTTAAACTGAAATCCACTTCAGTTTAATTTATGTCACCATTTATTTTTACGACGTAAGATTCTGTAAGATACAGATATAATCATAGCAATAATAATATGAGGCAAAATGCAGGTAAGAAACGTATAATAACCACCAAATATTGAACATAGAACGGCAGCAGGTTTCTGTTACTTGTCATCAATTCATGAAGAGACACACAATAGCATCTAATGGCGTTCAGCTGTATGTCTGAATTATTGAACGACAGACATCATATTAAGTGGAAATTCTTGCAGTCAGTTTATGTGTTAGTCTCATAATCACAGACTTAGGTCGTTTGGGTGCGTAATAGATGGATTGAGGGATGTTCGATAAACAGCTGACCGGGGGCTGATGATTTTGTACTGCTGGTGTGGCAAGAGTCAGAGCAGAGGTGGCGGCATCATGCAGCCCATTATTAGGAACCCACGACGGGGCCGTCCTGAGGCTGTCCGATGGCTCCCCAGGGGCCCGTGACAAATGCGCTCAACCTTTCTATTAGGTCGCATGGCATTCAAGCGCATTGGCCTTTTTCTCTGAGGAGCTCGTCTTCGCCGCGACTGATTGCCCTTCATCACATCCATCAGCCAGACACTTGTTTCATTGTTCCCAGCGTTGTAAGACTAATATACTGTATACACCTCCAGAGAATTATAGGATGCAATTGGAAGGAGGATGTTTCGCAGGGGAAGGAAAATTAGAGTGGCATTCATATTTACAAACGTGATAAAGAGGGCTTTATCTCATCTACATGTAAATGTATGCTGGGCTCCCCCACTAATTTATTCATCTCAATGTGACTTCTTCAATTTGTCCTCTATCTTTTCCATCAGCGTGTCGGCCCCATGTCTCTCTGTGGGGACTGAGTGAGAACGGACGCCGGTGCTGTGAAGTGTTCTTTTTCGCTTGCAGAGCCCGTAGAAAATACGGCTCATCGAAATGTGCCAGCCAGAGGTTGCAGCGCAGGCTTGCGTAGAGTTGTGTAATTGTTTCATATTTAATACGTCGTCGTACACGAGGGGCCGGGCGGGTGAGAAGCTGACACGGAGGAAGTGGCAGATCATTGCGTGCCCCATCCCGGTACTCTGGCTCTTATCCTCGCCCTGTTTCCGGTATGCACTTCTCGTGTTTGCTGCACTGGTGCATGAAACGTGTCGCCAAATAAATGTGAGCTGAGCACTCCCATGCAAAAACCCATGTCTTCCGGGTGTGTGAGTGTGTGTGTGTGTGTGTTGTGTCTCTGTCTGAGGCTGGTTTTTTCTCCCCGAGACGTTTTATGCCTGTTGTTCCCGGGATCTCTGAAAAATGAATCCTCACCACTGCAATATTGATCTAATGTTTCTCTGTTTGATGTCTCGCTGGCACTGCTGCTGCTGGCAGGGCGAGGATTTAATCACTGCAGTTTGGCTGTGAGGTTTTATCCCGTAGACCAGACGAATGGTAAGTGGCCTCTAAAAGGCTTGTCAGTGTTTATTTAAGAATAGCTCTTTGAAAAGGTCACTAACATGGTGGGTCCCCTGTCTCGCATGCAAGTGCTCCCCAACACAACCGCTGGTATGCACACGCACACACACACACAGGCTCCTCATTGCTTGCATTTGGAGTGATACGCTCTGAGAGTGAGTACCTGGACAGAATCTTAAACCACCAGAAGTAACTGAAGTCAACCAAAAGCTAGAGGTGCTGTCTGCTTGGAAAGAGAGATAAACAGTGGAAACAGGCCGTCACACACCTCTGGAGTGGGTCGGTTTATTCAGCCATGATTCAAAGTGACGTGTCAAATTTGTTGTCTAACAAGACCTGTTCTGCTATAGGATTTCCACATAGACAACTGGTTTCGGTTTCACTACTTTTTTTTCATCCAAACAATGGGAACAGCAGACAATAAATAGTTTAAATTAAAATGATCTTTTGTCTTACACAGAGAGAGTCTAGACAGAGAGTAAAAAAAGTGATGGTTTTCTGTAATTAATGCAGATATTGACATCTTCACACATTTATTTCGTCTACCCAAATGAATGCCTTGCTTTCTTTAGTAAGTTGCATCCATCTTCAGCTGTTTAGGACGTGCTTTTATCTATAAGCAACTCACAGTGAGGGAACCCCGCTGGATTCCCAAAGGTAGACTGTGGACACTGGGGTTTGAACCCGGAATCTTTAGGCTTAGATTTACCACTAGCAGAACCTACATCGGCCCCATTTGGTCTTCATTATGTATTTTGTATAAGATAGAATTTTAGTAAGGGGCGAGATGGTGGATATGCAGTAAGTTCAACATTATGGACTAATATAATTCTGCAGTAATACGTGGTTTTAAGAACTCATGGCTGTGCGGTGAAATCACGTAACGGATGCTGCTGTTGTAGCACAATGCACTCTCATTTAACAATGAATGACTGGAACCATATAAAATTTATTGGACCTCGGTATGAAATATGAATCAATAAAATGCATGCAAGCTCTTAGGCCTTTCATCAAATCTGATAACCGTAGACATTTGCCATACTTTAGTTCATTTATTTATTTTTATTACATTTTTGGGAAATGTTTGGTAATATTGCACCTAATGGTGAAGTGAAATTCAGTACTAGATAAGTAGATGTCAGCAGCAGTTGCAGCCATTTGGTTAATGTTATAGTGTGTCGAATTTAGTGGCATTTAGCTGAATGGATTTTTAATCAAGCTTTGGTTAGTGTATAATCCATTGAATAAAGAATTGTTGGTTTTGCTTTACCTCAGAATGAGCCCTTTTATATCTACATAGGTAGCGCCCCATGTCTAATTCCCAGTTTTTCATAGTGTGAGAAATGTTACTCTTTCCATTTCCTACAACATGTCAAATGGCCGTGGGGACAATGTCAAAGAGACCCGATTGTGATTGGTTAAATGGATTTATGGGCAGGCTAGAGCCGTCATAGATTGATATTGTGCGATTTTAATATGACGCTCTCTTACAAAAGTAGTGTAAAGAAATACCTACTGACAGCTTACACAATATAGTCCATTACAGGTCATCATAGTCATTGGGAAGGAGGGGTGGGGGGGTATTCAGTTGACTGCTACCTCACCCCTTGTTGCTATTAATTCTGTATACTGGACTTCTTATTCACTTAAACGTATAAACTTCAAATATTACATTATGACATCACAAGCTGTAATCTATTGAGGAGTTGCTACATCCAACGTCCTGCAGAGGGCAGTGTTTGACACAATATGTCGACCAAAAGTGTTATATCTGTGGGATGCTTTCTTCGATTTCCTCTTCTCTTCAAAACAAGACCAGTCCCTGCAGCCATGGAATTGCTCTGGCGGCTCAAATAAAGACATTCCTTCCGTTTTGGCAGTCTTCTGTGAATCCTCTATTGTCCATTTATCCTCTGTGCCTGCCCTTAGAAGGACTTTCCAGCTGGGATTGTGGTCCTATCTGAAGAAAAACCCACTTTATCTCAACTGTCAAACACATTGAACAATGAATTGAGGCCGCTGTTCATTGAATTAAAACCCACAATATAAAGACAAGAAAACAAATTAAACTATATCATCAATGGGTTTTGATATGTTTAATGATACCTAAAACATATCTATATATTTCAAAAGACTTAGGCTACTTCTTGACTTGATTTGCTCTTGACAGACAGAGGCAAGGTGAATATATTGTGGTCAAACTATTGTACTATACCTTACCCAACATGCACCCTTTTGGTTCTAACCTGCGACGGGCTTCAAGTAGTGTATGATAGAGCTCTAGCTCCTAGGTGATTGAAGTGCACTGAAGTGTTTCAGGGCCCCAGAGTCTGCCTACCAACGTTAAGAAGTCCAGCCTAGCCTTAATCATTTGACCCAGAGAGTCATCTGTGTTCCTCTTCTCTGGTTACCGTTCAGTCTTATTTATTAGGGAGAGAAGAACGAAAGGCTTTGCTCAAGAACACCGAACACACCCAGCACACCACTGCGAGCACATCAAGAGGCCACCTCACATTGATTTCACTTTGTTCACTGAGATTCTTGGAGAGAGAAGTGTCAGTTTAAAAAACAAAATCACTGACTATTCTATTTAACACTCTATCTGTTAAATAGAGCCTCAGTAGAATCAAGCTTCTAGCTGTTGCATAGCACCTACAAGTATTTGTTCATGGTATTTTGTTTGTGTTGTTTATTGCCTAATATATAACACCAAAATATATATTTTCTTTTAATTTAATCCCAGTTAAACCTACTCTCTATGCGAAACATAACAACAAAGCAGGTTTTTATGTCTGAGGAAGTCGGCATTCTCTGGTTGGCTGGAACCTGAGGAAGCTTTGAAGTATATCCATCTAATGACTCCCCCTTTCTCGTGTGTGTGTGTGTGTGTGTGTGTGTGTGTGTGTGTGTGTGTGTGTGTGTGTGTGTGTGTGTGTGTGTGTGTGTGTGTGTGTGTGTGTGTGTGTGTGTGTGTGTGTGTGTGTGTGTGTGTGGTACGTGTATAAAAGCTCTCCACGTATTTCTTTTCCATTTTTATTTATTTATTACAATTTCTCTCCCTGATTAAAATATTCACACCACATTCACATTCTATCTTTGCTGCCAAAGTATGTGCTAACATTGACGTCGTTATTTTGACGTCTCCTAGTAAAATGGTGTGATGTAACCGGTTATGGTATGAACTCTCCTAGATCCTGAAACGTACGTATGTCTTCATTATTAAGGATTTAACAACGCCTACACTCTACGATTCAGCCTTTATTTAGTGCTTTAATTTGATTAACCTTAACAACAACAATAACAATCAAATCTATATTTTAGCATAATGACTGCCTGCTACCATATCCTATTCACCATGGTAACAAACCAGATGCCCCCCCCCCATGAATCAAACCATAAAATCTGTACAAAAAAAGTTGTCTGCCGGACGGCAGGTTGATCAGATCACAGACACAGATCTCCATAAACTTTCCCCCAATCCAGCTTAACCTCATACTTTGACACTTTCCCCCTCTAAATTTTACATTTATATCTGGATTAGCCGCAGCCCTTGGCAGCTTGACTGTTTCTGTTAGAAGGATTTGTTTCATTGCATGAATGGCTGAGAAGGAAAGTGGGAAGGCGGTTGGATATGTGCACTTGGTGTGACAGGAAACTAAGTTAGGACAGATCTATCAGAGGAATCCTCCCAAGGTCGCTATAAATTATGGAAATGTTTAGAACTATACTTTGACTATTTGAATAAATGTTAAGGTTAGGGGCATCGCCCTGCATTCTGTGTGTGTGTGTGTGTGTGTGTGTGTGTGTGTGTGTGTGTGTGTGTGTGTGTGTGTGTGTGTGTGTGTGGTGTGTGTTGTGTGTGTGTGTGTGTGTGTGTGTGTGTGTGTGTGTGTGTTGTGCATATCAATGCAGGGCTATGCAAGCACTTACCAACAGCAAGTGTCCAAGTTGGATGAAGTCCCACTTTTTCAATATTTTTTCCCCTCAGTTCATTTCACTCTTGTGACGCAGAGAAGGGTTTTATAGATTTCTCCTTCACAATGTCTTTCAGTACCTGCATGTCTGTCAGTCTGACCACCTGTCAAAAACTCTGATTTAACTTAAGTTTAAAGTTTATGTGTAAAGTTATGTACAATACTCAAGACTGTTATTACTGTCATTACTTTCAATATTTAGACTCATTCACAAGCTGTCCTGTATATCTCTTAGGCGAATGTGTTTCATTCAAACCAAAAACCTGTGGACCCTTGAAATGCTGCCACTCTGTGAACTACATGTAAGGTCAGCAGCAAATGCACCCCATCCCGAGATGATCACACTAGTTCCCTTCAGTTCCTCATCCCCAAAATGTTATTCTCGTCTGACTTGTTTGGTGGTACTGAACTGAGATGAATGTTGTATTCCAACCAGCGCGCGGGGGGGGGGGGGTAGCTAATGGTTATCAGAGTCGTAGCAGGGGGTGATGGGAATGGTCCCTGTGTCTGCAGGTAAACAGAGAGCTGATTAGCACTTTCTTCCCACGCTAGCTCTTCTGAAGCCACTCATCTTGTGGCAAACTGCAGCCAGATCTTCCCTGTAGTACCCCCGGCGCTGAGCCATCGACTATCTGCCGATCCTATCGGTCCTTAATGACGTCGTAATACATCGGTAGATTATTGTCTATTCGTCTTTTTTTCCCTTTAAAGGAAAATCGTTGTACAAGATACAAGATATTGATGATGGTGGTTATGGATTGTTGATGATGCAGGAATATAAATGCCGTCCACAACATAAATATAGATTATATTGAATATATTGAGGCGCGTGTGTGTGTGTGTGTGTGTGTGTGTGTGTGTGTGTGTGTGTGTGTGTGTGTGTGTGTGTGTGTGTGTGTGTGTGTGTGTGTGTGTGTGTGTGTGTGTGTGTGTGTGTGTGTGTGTGTACCAGTGCGTGGGTCTGGTGAATAGAATAATCAGCAGCAATGCATTTCTGTGAAACCATCAAAGACAAAGACGAAGTCGCCTCAACTAAATAGAGACGGAACGTCAGCGGGAACAATCCGCCTGATTGACTCATCTGTGGTGTGCGGCAATCTTCCACGCATTGTTTGGCAAATACATTTTCTGCTTCAATATCAGCAGGATTCAGGCTATTTGGTTGCTTGTGTTGTTTTTTGCGGGCCAGGTGAAACTGAAGCTTAAAGCGAAGGCTGCCTTGCTTCATTTTGAAGAAACACAGCCGTGTTTCTTTGAACAATGTTGTATACTTGGTCCGCTGCCTAATCCATTGTATTATCTAAAGCAGGGGTTTTTTTTATCCATCAGCCAGATTTTTCCAGTCTGCCTCCTGTCACAGCGTGTCTTTATTGGATCAGAACATTACTATGACACATTATATGACACCAGCAGTGAGAAGAAAAATAAAACCTACTAACCCTGAAATGGAAAAAGCAGTGTTTATGAATGATTTAATTTTGACACATCTTTGTCCTGGATGCTTTCATCTCTTCCTCTGCTCCTCGTCCTTCCATCTCTCTCTCCCTCTCTCTCTCTCTAGATCTCTCTCTCTTTTCTGTCTTTCAGATAGATTTAATGCCAGAGAAATAAATATGTCTTGGCGGGTGTAACGCTACAGGCACCAAAGATAAGAATCTTTTTTTCCTTCCTTTCTCCTACCGGGCTCTGAAATTAACCTCATTTTGCCGCTAGCCTCTGAATATATATTTGCCTCAGCCAATCTTTTGTTAAGTTCCCTGAAAAGGGTAGCTCTCTCCCATCCTTATTTCTTAACCAACTGATGTTATGAAGGATATCTTTAAACTAGCACACATAATAGTTAGGCATATCATCTAGATCTAATCTACACAAAAGTGCTTGCATATATATACAGTATATATATTTTTTTTTTCTTTAATCAGTTGTGATTAGCGGGGCACTGTATGATTCAGTTGCACCAGCTTTCATTTAACAGTGCAATCTTTAAGAAATCACAGTTTGCCAACAGGGTAATGTGCTATATAAAACCAACGCTTATATTAAGTATTTATTGGGTGAACCTTATTGATCATGGATAAAGCGCAGAGCAATTGATGATAGACAATGATGGCAAACAAAGATACACCAAACAACTTGAAGGGGAAACATTACCTCTCCCATGAGAGATGTGATTGAAGAAGAGCAATTTAACTAAGTCATTATGTATTTCATCTGCCCAAATGCATTTATTTTGTAATTCTCTTGAAAAAAACGATTCATACCAAGGACATAAAAGGTCAAAATATCGGACAACATTTGAGTTATTCGGTTAAACTATTCATTTGAAAGAGATCCAGAATACACATCAATTCCATATAGAAACACTTGAGTGACGAGCTCTGTGGATAAGTTAAATAATTGTTAAAGTTGGCTTAATAGCCCCACATCAAAGTCTGAATAGATGTGCAAGTCTTATTAAGCTTTCTTTTACTTTGTAATTTATACATAATTTGAGATTGTATATTTCACGGACAAAAGTATATTGAGTAGGCCAAACATTTCCAAAAAACATGAAATTGAGAGACTTTCAATTTGAAATAGATGCTTGGTGAGTGACATAATATTAGAAAAGCAATGATTGACTAGAACAATTTGCATGCTTTTCTACTTCATCTTTGAAAGGTGAAATAGAGACACTGTGATCTCAGGCACTTTCTCAAATCATGGGGTGGTTAAATTATAGACTTCCAACAGACGGAAGAAAAAGTGGTGAATACGCTATGTCGGTCTTCCATGTAGGCTAATTCCCACTACCGTACTTTGTCATTCGGTTATAGGCTTATGTCACTCATCAAGACATATTTGTTTATCATGACAGAAAGTTGAAAACCCTACGGAGCCATTTACTTAAGAGAAACCCTTCTTTAAGTCGTTTTAACCTGATAATTGTATACATATTGGAAACATACATTTCCTGTAATGCTAAGGCAAACATCCACAATGCAAAGTCTTTAAATATCAATACACCTTCCAAAATGAATTTAATCAAATTAAAATAAATCATCTGACCATGATTAGCTAAATACAATTATATTTACAAAATAACATGTTAATACGCTCATGCAACTTGAAACTTCTGATTCTGTCTCACATCACGTCTTCATCCAAATAAGTCTCAGCGCTTTTTTCCAGTACCATTATAAGAAAATAAGGCCTGCCATTAAAATACTACTAATGATTCTATTGTGACCAAATGGAAGAAAACTGTCTTAACATTTCTCAAGACAATATCAATCCTGCAAATATTCATATGTGATCATGAGAGAAAATAAAACTTTGCACATCACCTCAAATTAAACACGTATAGTAAATAATACATCAAACTAGTTGTGTGTATTATGGCATAATAAATGTTAATTTAACAGTAATATAATATTAACAGTAATTAAGAACTTTTTGATTAATTCCTCAAGAAAAACATACATAACCTTTAAATACTATCAATTTCTTCATATTGAGTCCAACCACTGCCAAACACGTGCTGCCATAGCAACAGCTATCAACGGCATCCAATCTGATTTTCCCTGCCATTCCTGGTTCACTGGGACCTTGGTAAAAGCTGGGTTTTGTTTGTGGCGGGCGAACCAAGCTCTCTCTCCTTACGTCAGTCATGTAGAAATCAAACAGCGAGCCAGCAATATTCTACAATATGCATTCTTGGCTGGCGACAGAGCCTTCGGGAAGGCCAGCCCCCTTTCTGGTAGCCTCGAGACCCCACGTTGGGAACCGCGCAGGTAGATGCACGCCATATGGCGTTCACGTAGTCTCAGCTCCCGCGTGCCGCCGGGGGAAGCCCAACATCTCAGGCACTGGTCCCAGGGTCATTCTAAGCGCCAGTGCCATAAAAGATACAGACAAAATAAGAGTCTGAAGAGATGAAAACCATGGGGGGGGGGGGGTGTTTAATAAAAAGTGGGATCCAGGGGTGTGGACCGGAAGCTCTACAGTGTAGTGTACAGGTAGACGAAGATGATGACCGCCAAGTTGAGGATGGTGCCCACAATGCCCAGAAGGGCCAAGATGGATTCCTCCTTGCCCTCTCGGTCTTGGATGCCACTTTCCTCGTCCCTGTAGACGGTGTTTACCATTTTCCTGGCAAAGGTCTGCAGTTTCAATCTCACACCAATCTGGAGAGAGGGAGCGAGAGAGAGAGAGAGAGAGAGAGAGAGAGAGAGAGAGACAGAGAAGAGAGAGAGAGACAGAGAGAGAGAGAGAGAGAGAGAGAGAGAGAGAGAGAGAGAGAGAGAGAGAGAGACAGAGAGAGACAGAGAGACAGAGACAGAGACAGAGACAGAGAGAGAGAGAGAGAAAAAAAAGTGAAGCTATTGTACAGATTAAACACTTACATACAATAAGATCATTTAATTAAAGAAATGATGTTATCCATTTGCACAGTGCAAAATGTTTACGATGACAAAATGATTTTCATAAGTAGGTACAATAGGTTGTCTTTCTGCTCCTCTGCATTTCCAGCAAGTCTATGGAATCCCTTGTGTTTAAAAATGAAATCGATGTTCTTCTCAGGTTCTGCTCGCTTTAAATGGCTCTCTCTCTCTCTCTCGCTCTCTCTCTCTCTCGCTCTCTCTCTCTCTCTCTCAGCGTCTCTCTCTCGCTCGTCTCTCTAATACTCTGTCTCTCTCTCCTCTCTTCTCTCTGTCTTCTCTCTCTCTGCTCTCTCTCTCTTCTCTCTCTCTCTCTCTCTCTCTCCTCTCTCTCTCTTCTCTCTCTCTCTCTCTCTCTCTCTCTCTCTCTCTCTCTCTCTCTCTCTCTCTCTCTCTCTCTCTCTCTCTCTCTCTCTCTCTCGCTCTCTCTGCAGATAAAATGTCTCGCTGTGGTGGCATTCAACTCAGGTCGTAACTTAAAGTACCCAGGTCTAGGCAATGAATCAGGAAACTCACCGAACGAAACACATAAATCTCACACATAAATGACATATATAAGGAAAAGTTAAGAGCAATGTTTGCCTCAAGTGGAACGGCCTGGCAAATAACATACATCAGTATGTTTTATTTAGTGTATATTCCCTTGAAAACTAGAATTGCTGTGTTTTCTGAGCCCTTCAAATCTACATTGGGAAGGTTTCGTCTTCCCATGAGCCCAACATGTTGCCCTAGCCTGTTTCTATAGTAGCCCAGAGGAGAAAAGACAATTCAAGGAAAAGGAGACAGGAGTCATGTAAGAATGCGTTCATGTTGTGATCAGGGGAGGAGAGAGGGTTAACTGTCATAAAGGACAGGAAGTTAGCCAAAAACGACGACATTACATTACATTACGTTCCTTGACAACATACTTGCCATTTCTGCCAAGTCTGTTCAGCTAGAGGCTCTACACTCAATTCTACACACTGCATCTTTATACAGACATCGTGAAGCCTCTGTTAGAAGTCTAAACCCTCAAAAAGAGTTCTCTCAATTCTTTTATAAATTCTCACGAATTACGGTCATATAACTGTATAACCCGGTGCCTGAATAATGTTAAATCCAACTCATCAATTGTTCTGTTGACAAGTTTCAAGTGTTTTGTTAAGTGCATGTGTGTGGATTTGCATGTGTGTGCATACCTCTGCACATGTGTGTACACACCTTTGTGTGTGTGTGTGTGTGTGTGTGTGTGTGTGTGTGTGTGTGTGTGTGTGTGTGTGTGTGTGTGTGTGTGTGTGTGTGTGTGTGTGTGTGTGTGTGTGTGTGTGTGTGTGTGTGTGTGTGTGTGTGTGTGTGTGTGTGCGCGCGTGTGTGTGTGTGCGCGCGCGCGCGCATGCCTGTCTGTGAATGTGTGTGTGTGCCTGTGAGGTTGTGTATGTTTGTGCCACAGCTATTTGTGCAGGTTGACACCCAAGCTGATCTCAGGGGACCAGGGTGTCCTTTCAGGTCAGTGGTTTTTGTTAACTCAAAATCGAACCCGTCTGCTATGCATGGTAAAAATAACCCTCGGTCCAACAGAGGAGGTTTTCCTTTATGTCGTGTGTCATTTTCTTTTAGCAACGGGTCATATCCCCCCCCCCGGTAACATTTACAGACCAGCAGCAACTATAAATCATTGCTCCTCAAATGTTTCCCACCCTGTTGAGGGTTTGATTTAATGTTCATAAATGTAACGGATTGCTAATTGACCTGCATAATCTGTTCATATACCTGATTGACCTACAGTGCAGTGTTGATGTGTCATGAAGCATAATCGAATCATTATGTCAATCTGATTTATTACTCCTAATGACCACCACGGTGTAATGGACAATCAAACTAGCCTGTTCTGTACTGTGGCCGGTGTGTGTATGTCATTACACACACCGGACACTTTGTAGAGGATAGTTTGGGAATACAACATAAATTAATGATCAAACAAACATTATAGGACATATAGTTTCTGGCTTGACAACTTCATACTATTGTTTATAGTAATCAAGTCTATGTAACATTTAGACCTGTGAACTTCTTGCACTTAAACCTTTTTTAAGTTGGCTTTGTAATACGAAGCAATGGGTTTTCAGGAAAAGATGGATTAAGTTATCTCAATATCGATTCCCCTGGGCCTAGTTGTTCAAAAGTAATCTGATCAGATTATCGGGTTGAATCAAATCTTCAAAATGGTTTGTTTAAAAGGAACAATGGATTCTGAAATCGACTGAGATCCCATAATCCAATCTTGGCTTGGATCTGGATCAAACCTTCGGTATGTTTTGTTGAAACTTTTTAGTAGGATTGGGAATACTTTGATCCAAAAAAAAACAGGACGAATCTGATCCTAGCGGGAGGTTGGATTCAAGGAGGCTTTCAGGAACAAAATGTAATAAAACTAAAGTTGGTGAAATAATAAAAAAGGATTGTAGGAAGAGTGGAATAATGGAGGGGTGAACGGATAGATGGATGAATAGATTGATAGTGAAATGCACGTGGATGAATGGGTGAATAGATGAACAAACTCGAGCCTGCATGTATCGTCTGTCTTTCTGTCTGTCCATCATCCATCCATCCATCCAACCATTCCTGTAGCGTCGGCACCTAATAGGAGATGTCATCTCCAGATCAGTGGACGATAACACTCTCTGACACCTCAGCCTTCCCCAAACACAGCCCCTTCACATACAGCCCTAACACAGAGCCCCTAAAACAAAGGCCCTAAAACACAGCCCTTACACACAGCCCCTAAAATAAAGTCCCTAACACCATCCCCTAACACACAGCCCTAACATACAGTCCTAACACCATCCCCTAACACCATCTCCTAACACACAGCCCTAACATATAGTCCTAACACACAGCCCCTCACACAGTCCTAACACACAGCCCAACTGTAAAGCATCTCGGTTTTCTTTCTTTCTTCACCCTTTACTCCCTCCATCCCCTTTCACTCCCTCTCCCTCTCTCTCTCTCCTTCTTGACCCTTCTCTCATCTTCATTATCTTTCTCTCTTTCACCTTTTTCTTTCGCTCACTTTCCATACTGCTCAAACCTCCCTCTCTCCCACTCCCCTCTCTCCCTCTCCCCCCCCCTCTTCTCCTCCTCTCCCTCTCCCCCCCCCCTCCTCTCTCTCTCTCCCTCTCCTCTCCCCCTCTCTCTCCCTCTCCCTCTCCTCCCCTCTCCCTCTCCCTCCCTCTCCTCATCTCCCTTCTCCCCCCCTCTCTCTCTCTCTTCCCCCTCTCTCTCTCCCTCTCCCTCTCCCTCTCTCTCTCTCTCTCTCTGATGAGCACACAGAAATAACACCCAAAACAAATTAATATTGACTGTAGCATGTAAACACAAACAGACCTGCACAGACCTGCGGTACTTGCGTACACATGGTTGAGTGATTGTTTACCCTCCAAGCACTGAAACATGAATCCCCGTAGTAGCAAAGCAAAGCGATTTTTACCTAATCAATGATAACATTATCTGCAAAGTTTAAAATGTACGTGTAATAGAATGAAATAACAGTTTTTAAGAATTGTATAGATTATGCTTCAATGTCAGATGATTAGTCATTTAGTAAGGAGTTTGTAGTTAGTCACCCCCTAATTGGATAAAATTGGGAATTTAAAGATAACCCCACATTTCTTATTAACATGGACTGTCTGCATGATTGTAATAAGAGGATGCCGTCAAAAAAACTCCTCAGAGTCTTTCGGTGCTTTGTGTGACATTTCTGCATCCCAGCCTAGGGTTTTGACTTTAAAAAACACTAAATAACTCAAATAATGTCTATATATTCAATACCAGGAATCAAGTCAATATAATGTGCATACAGTGTTCAATTGACCAGTATCAGAATTATGTAGAGACCCTGTTCATAGTGTCTAAAAGTTTAACGGAAGATACAAAGTTTGTTCACAATAGAAGATATCTGTGTCATCTTTTAAACATTTACGAGAGTCATCCTCCCAGATTGTGCACCCTATTTATAATCCAAGATCGTGTTCGTACGTACGTACGTAGTCCATTCACAAACTTGCTCCCTGAACTCTGCGTGGAAAACGTCCAAAGTTGCACTTTGAGGTTTTTCCACCACAACATCGAAAATCGAAAAAACAACACTTAATCTAGAACAAGCGGTCGTACAAATAGCGCTGTACCTTATAAAGCATCAGGAAGAGCGTGCTGGAGGGGGACTCCTTAGGGAGGCGTTCCGACAGCCCCGGCCGGTGAGCTGAGAGCCTGACCTTCTCATCCTTGGGCTGTGGTGGAGCACGGTGGAGCCATCATCCAGAGCCAGGCTCCCTCATCTGCCCTGCCGTCCAATTTTAGAGCTGTCGCTCCCCTTCGAACATCCAGCCTCTCCTCCCTGATGATCATCTCAGTGGCGAGACTGCAAAAGTTTCTTCTTTTTTTTTTCCCTCCCCCTGGTCGTTACTTTCCTCTCCTCGATGTCAGCCCTTTGGATAGCTGGAACAACGCTGTCCACCTCCCCACTTCTTCTTCTTCTCGCTCCCCTCGCTGTCTCTCTGTCTCTCTTTTTTTTTTATCTTTGCAGACTCTTCTTCAAGGGTCCCCTCTGCCCTCCTCCCTTCTTGTTCTTCTACTGCTGGTTTTTTCTCGAAGGGGGGCGCGCCAGGGTGGGGGCTGGAGACAGTGGAGGTGGGAGGAAAGAGCAGTGGCAGGCAGACGCGTCCATCTCCTGTCCATTCTTAAATCCCCCCCAAGAACAAAAGCCCAACAACTTCTGAGGAAAAATACGTTTTTTTTGTGGACGAAGTGCATCTCTTATATCTGTTTTTTTGCACTTTGCAACACACCGCCGGTCCAGACACAAGTCTAACTTTCCCTCCCTCCCTCTCCCCCTCCCTCCCCCTCTCCCTGGATCTCTCAATTATTCACACCAAAAACAAATAATTAAAAAGAGGAGAATGGCTGCCCCATTAAAACGTAACATATCTTTCTTCTCTCGCTCCAGTGGCGGAACGTGGCCAGCCCACCCAGCGTTGGTTGCTTTTAGTAACGCGATGAGGCGAGAGGGGTGGGAGGGGGAGGTGGTGGTCGGGCAGGAGCGTGCATTAATGCTGTTATGGTTACGGCTGCGCTCAGATGTGAGCGGTAACCCCCACACAACGCCTTCCTCCCTCTCTCTCTCCCCCTCTCTCTCTCTCTCCCCCTCTCTATCTCTCTCTCTCTCCCCCTCCCTCTCCCTCTCTCTCTCTCTCTCTCTCTCTCTCTCTCTCTCTCTCTCTCTCCTCTCTCTCTCTCTCTCTCTCTCTCTCTCTCTCTCTCTCTCTCTCTCTTTCCCCCCTCCCTCTCTCAGGCACACATGTTAATGCAGCGGTGGTTGCCTGGCAACCGACTCAGGGGAGTCACACAAACGCCTGGCGACGAGAAGCATTTTTGACAGAGGCCAGAATGAGCGGGACGAGGTGGCCAGGATCTGTGTGTGTGTGTGTGTGTGTGTGTGTGTGTGTGTGTGTGTGTGTGTGTGTGTGTGTGTGTGTGTGTGTGTGTGTGTGTGTGTGTGTGTGTGTGTGTGTGTGTGTGTGTGTGTGAGTGTGTCGGAGAGCGAAGGGGAGAACTGTAAGTACAATTTGCATACTTCTCTCTCTGCAAACAAAAGCCATCAAGTGTGTGTGTTTGTGTGTGTGTGTGAGAGAGAGATGTCACTTATATTTACATACTCATGTCAAAGGAAACGGGTGACTGGGGTCAAATGATCGTCTGTGTGTCTGCGTGTGTGTGAGTGTACATGTATGTGTGTTATTTAAATAGCAATGCATCAGAGTACAAAATCAAACAGAGATATAGAAGCAGTTTTTCCAAGGCAGACAGTTCTATCAGATGCTCTCCATCAGATCCCAACATACAGCTGTATTGTAATGAGACGATAGTAAATTGTGATGTTATTTGTCCAACTACCATCACGCACTTGGGGTATGAGTTTACCTTCTTCAATTATGATATTCTTCTTGATCTTTTCTGCTCTGTTCTATTGTTTCTAGATGTATATCTGGAAATGATTTAACACCTTTCAAAAGAGAGGGCCTCAATCATGAACACTTCATGGTGTTGGCTTTGGGAGAACGTTTTTACTTTTACTTTTAGTGTCTTGCTTTTAGATCTTCTGCCCTTCCCGTTGGCAGGTGAGGAACATCAAGGTTCCACATCAGAGGCAAAACTTTGAAAGGACTTTGAACAGAAATGCTTGAAAAGTATCAACATGAATATAGCATCCTATTCTCTTTTCTTGGCAGATGGGATTGGAAAATGGAAACCATGAAAGTGGAGAAACTCACTTTAATCTCTGTGTATGTAAACACCTGTAGTTTCTGTCAACCAGACTGTATCCTTGTTTTTCATAAGTAATATTGGGTTGAAAACGTTCAAGGATTTTGCCCCAGTTTTTGGTGCATAGCAATAATAATAAACATTGCAGCATACATACACCATGAATATAAAATATAAAGAAAAATTAAAGTTAACCAGCATTGTTGGTGAAAAATATGGACATTGGGATGTGAAGAAGTCCACAGCTTGAAAATATGCAATGTGTGCAATTTGCAAGGAATACTTTCCAGTAAGCTGACCATTATTTTGATACATGAAACAGGTGTTGAGACCTGACCTTATTGTGTTACGGTTAGCGGAAATGTAAGTTTGGACCCCGGGTGCAGAGACAGAGGCAGTTCGGACAATCCAAAGTTTAATGTCACAAGGGAACTCAAAAGATATCCAGCAGGCAAGGCGAAGACAGAAGCGGGTAGGGGAGTCTGGCGGAGGCACCGGGGAGTGCTGCGGTCCGGTGGTTATATCCGCTGGCGAGGAGTTGGCTACCGCCAGCGAAAAGATCACACGAGGTTATGAGTAACAAAGATCAGGTCAGAGTATCGGAGGTTGATGTTCACTCGTCAGCCAAAGTACCGAATGAGACGGAATAATCTGGCGCCGACGAGCAGTCCCCGCCAGGCTTAAGAAAGAGAGTGTGATGAGTTGATGAGGCCCAGGTGTGCCCAGGTGTGTCCCGCTGCGGTGCCCAGCTCCGCTCGCCACGCCCCACACCTGTCTAATGGTGCGTTCGAGTATTCTCTGCGAGCCGACTCGGATCTCGGATCTGACGCCACGTCCACACTTCAAGCGTTTTATTATTTCGCTCGGTCGTTGGAGGGAAAACATGGACGCCACCCAGAAAGCTGTTGTCGCGGTAGCATTGGCAGAGTACCGGGCGCTCCAGAAAAGGTAGGCAATAGGCCATAGGCAGAGATACGGACGCAGTAAGGTATCGCAGTAATACGAGTGATTGAAATGGCCATTTAAACCACCAAAGCGGTCCAAGCACAATGAAAACATTTCATGCTTCAAGTCACACCGGGCGCAGCCATCTTCAATTCTGTGTCGGAATTTTGCTCGGTCACCACTGAGTTCAACCGAGATGGCGAGGTCGCCGTCCGAGGAAAAGGGGCGTTTTCGTGCGGGTCGCTATGCAACGCCCTCGGATCTCCGAGACGGATGGATAATAAAACGCAGCATAAGACCCAATGTCTGAGGAGCAAATCATAAAATACCGTGACATAATGAAATGTAAACATTACTTCTTCTTCAGGCCTGACTTTTTTGAGTGACCATTTTAGTTCTGTTTGATTTTAAATTTTTGTCTCATAAAGAAACTAAGAAACTTGTTTAAAAAGTAGATGGATTTCAATGTTGAGCCAAGGGGAAAGATTCAAAAAATTCTGGTTGGCTTTTAACAAAATGTCATTAGGTGGATCTAACATTTTTTATTTTTTTTTAATGAATACAAACACACACACACACACACACACACACACACACACACACACACACACACACACACACACACACACACACCACACACACACACACACAACTCTGAAACCACTCT
Organism: Melanogrammus aeglefinus; assembly: GCA_900291075.1. Lineage (NCBI taxonomy): Eukaryota > Metazoa > Chordata > Actinopteri > Gadiformes > Gadidae > Melanogrammus > Melanogrammus aeglefinus. Next base: position 330,574 of record OLKM01000100.1, read on the forward strand.
GAACAGAAAACGTCGCGCCTGCATAATTGTATAGCTCACTTTCAAAATCTTCAATGCCAAATAAATGTATTAACTCTTGAAAATCTGCTGTCTGCATGGCCCGCTTATAAGGATTCATCAAACTAGCGTTTAGCCAAATGACTTTTGTCAGAAGCTAAGTACATACATGCAAGGCTGGGAACAATCAAAGTGTACAATAATACGATATGAGCCGCAAAGACTTGAAGTGCTTCTATAGAGCAAGAATATGAATATGAAAGAACGCATCAAAACATGAGGGACGCCTGAGGAGGATTGAAAGAAACCTTTTTTCTATCTAGTCGTTTGAACTGCGTTGAGAAAGACCGCTGATGGGTTGTCCGATTTGAAGAGTGCGAAAGAGTAAACCCAGGTGTTAGTTTTTGTTATACATACACGGAACAGGCAACATAGCAAGCGTCTCACAAATTGGATTTCTGGAAATCGCTATCCATCTCATCACTCCTGGGTGTTTTGAGATTGAAAAAAAGGAAGATTTTTTTATTCAAACCATTTATTTATAAATTATTATCTGTTCATTCATTCAAAAGTAATTTTTCTGATCAAGATACTTGTATGTCATTGTGAGGGACCGGCGTGGTCGCCCAACGTATCTGGGATACGGCAAACCAGATTCTGAGAGTGTGGGAAAAATGAGGGCAATGTCTCAGGAAAAGTGAAGTTTTATTCCAAAAACATTCACAAAAAAATACAATGTTCCAAAAAGAAAAGAAAAGAAAATAACTGCATCAGTCAGCAAGCATCACCTAGCATAGCATACCATAGCCTAACCAAGACATACGCCTCTCGTACTGGCCTCCCATCAAGCCAGCACCACCTTCAGCCCCTAACCCCCAAATAAGGCAGCCCTTAAATAGGGAAATGGAGTGGACCAATCAAGGCCATATGGACCAGACCATTAGTCGGGGGAACACCCTGTAGCTAAAGCTACAAATCCTACATTACTGAACAGAAAGTACATTGTGTGAATACAAAATAAACACGACACTAAATAAACAAACACCAAATACATATATACCCACACCTTGTTCACAACCTATAGACAAGTTTTTGAGCCGTTTCCGCTCTACATCCTGAACTTCTTCCGTCGAATGCAATCCACTTCCGTTCTGGCGGGCTGGGCCATCTGTGCTGGCCTAGTTAACCTGAAGAGTCCACTTATCAGAGTGCCTTGTGAGGTTTAGAATCTTGCCTTATGTCCCAGTCTACCAACACCCAGCCATGTTGTTCATTAAATACAGATAAACACAATAAGTACTGCATGCATTGTATTTTTTTAATATTATATATGAATATTTTTTATAGTGATGTAATTGTGTGGGCTTTTGTATTTTACTTTTTAAATACCTGTTAGAATTAAACATGTGATCTTTCTTGTTGAAGCCATTTCTTTAGTTGCCTCAAAACAATGAATTAATCCAGTGTTATTTATCTACAGTATGAGCTTGCTATGAATGATAAACTGTGTTAACAGAAATTGTAACCCTCTAAGGAACATAAGGCCTATCATTCATGATTGTAGTTCAGTGCAATAATGAAATTAAATTAAATTGCATCAAACTTTATTTTACTCAAACAGTACAGGCACATTGATATATTGCACAGCACAAAGAGATCATGTAAATTGTGCATTAATGTAAATAACGTGCATCTGTTGGCTCCTGTGGGCAGCATGACCTTAATTAAGGCAGTTTATATTATTTTTAAAATGCTGCGATATTTACTGCAGAACTGTAACCTTCCCTCGACAAAATCATCAACAATTTTCGCCATCAATTTTTAACGCCATCTCCAGTCAAAGTGGTAGAACCGTGATCCCAGGCTAGCATCGAAATCGCTGTGTCTTCACCGGCAGATGCTGCGCAAACCACTTCGGCGGAAATGAAATGCATTTTTGCAGCGTTATGGCGGCGCCCGTGGTTTCGCGCGTAAACTTGTCTATAGATATTGACAAAACCGCTGTTTCTATCAACACTACCCTCTGGGCTATTCCCTGATGGCATGATCCCGGGCTTCTCTTCCCACACTGCCCCCTACCGTGGCGGAAGTCCAATTTGACCACAATTATAATATATATCTATATATAGTCTGGCTGAACGGAAGTGGACAGCGTCTATTGCTTAGCGGCCGATTTGGCCGCGACTCCTCCCCTTCCGGTTGCTGGCGTTACCATTTCTCCCCGATTCTCCCCGGGGACGATGCGTTTGCGGTCACGACTATCGCCGGTTGGTGTGGATTTGGCACATCGTTTCAATCTGACAGTGGCATGAGCGTTTGACATGGATTTAACCAATGAACCGATCCGTTCCACTTCACAATAGCTCCTACGGTATTTCTTTAGCAGTGTTCTACAAGAACCACATATAAATGTTAAAACGTTGTTCGTTTTTATAGGTCCCGTGAGCTCCTCAAGGGCCAAAGTGTATGGTGGCTTGAAATCATCGTGACAAAGAATCAAACGATGTTTGTTCTTTTTTATCTATAAAATTATCTCCACATAGGCGACATACATCGTTAATGTTTTTTTGTGTCGTTTGGGATTGAGCCATTTCTGACAGCCTCTGAACGTCAAGAAGTTCCGTCAAAATAATTTCCCCCCGGCACTATTTTGCATGGACACCGCTGCTGCTTCCCGGGCTTAGCCCCGCCCTAGATGATTGTGATTGGTTTAAAGAAATAAAAACAGGCCCGCCCAGTTTCCCAACGGTTAGACGGCTTGAAGTAGCGTGGCTCCAGACCATTCTACTTGCTGTAGTTTGGTCTGGCTTTGTGAGACTAATATATATATATATATATCCACACACAATATAATAATAATAAAAATAATAATAATAATAACAATAATGCGAGACTGTGAGAAGGGGGAGGATTTCACCTTCTCACATTTCCCACCACCACTGGGGTTTCGCCAACAGGATGGCGAGACAAAAAGTCTTGCCACCGTATTCTGCTTTCCCGCTCGGTACTGCACTGAAACGATATGGCTGCAGCGCCAAGAACCAGCGGGTGATGCGAGCATTTGAGTCCTTCTTGTGGCCCAGCCACTGTAAGGCGCGGTGATCAGTCTCGAGCGTAAAGTCTCTACCCAGCAGGTAGTACTTCAAAGTGTCAAGTGCCCACTTGACAGCTAGGCACTCCAGCTCCACTGCCGCATACCTGGTCTCCCTGGGGAACAACTTGCGGCTTAAATAAGCTACAGGTTCCATATTGACCCCCTCCCCTTGGAGCAGCACTGCCCCAAGACCAACACCAGATGCGTCAGTCTGGACAGTGAAGTGCTGTTCGAAGTCCGGGCTCTGAAGCACAGGATCCTTGCAGAGCGCCCCCTTTAAGCCCCCTTTAAGTTTAAGTCCAGGAACGCCCGCTCCTGCTCCTCCCCCCATTGTATCTTGGCGCAGCCTGACTTCCTGGTCAGTCAAGGGAGCTGCTCATCGGGCGAAGTCTGGCACAAACCGGCGGTACCAGCCCACCAGACCCAGGAACGACCTCACGTCCTTCTGAGTCTTGGGGCGTTGGCATTCCTGTACCGCCTGGACCTTGCCCTTTTGTGGCCGAATCACACCCCGGCCTAGAATATGGCCACGGTACTTCACCTCCTCCGCCACAGCCTGCACCCTGAGCTGGAGTTCCGTTAGCCTCTCATGCCACTCCTTCAGAAGGTTGACATGAAAGGTCTGCCCGGGTTTCCGTCTGCCAGGGAGGTCAATCTCGTAGGTCACCGGACCCATTTTCCGCACCACCTCGTAAGGCCCTTGCCACCTAGCAAGCAGCTTGTTCTCCGAGGTGGGCAGGAGAAGCAGAACTTTCTGGCCCGGTTGGAGGATCCTCTGCCTGGCAGACTTGTCATACCAGGTCTTTTGTTGTGTTGTGACCTGGGCTTTGCTCCATGTTGGACCGCACTAGCTCAGTCATCTCCTCCATCTTGTTCCTCATTTCGAAGACGTGAGCTACCAGGCTCTGGGTCATAGGCGTCCCAGGTCCCACCCAGGCCTCTCTCAGCACATCCAACGGGCCCCTCACCTGTCGGCCATAGAGCAGTTCAAACGGTGAGAAGCCAGTGGAGGCCTAGGGAACCTCCCGGTAGGCAAAGAGCAAGTAGGGCAGCCAGTGGTCCCAGTCCTTCCCATTGACTGCCACAAACTTCCTCAACATGCCCTTTAATGTCTGATTATAGTGCTCCACAAGGCCGTCTGTCTGAGGGTGGTAAGGAGTGGTCCGAATGCCCTTAATGCCTAATAAGCTGTACACCTGCTTTAAGGTCTTTGACAGGAATGCAGTGCCCTGGTCAGTGAGGACCTCCTGGGGAATTCCTAGCCGAGCAAAAAATTGCAACGGGGCCTGTGCTATGGGACGGGCTGATATCCTGCGCAGCGGGAAGGCCTCGGGGTAGCGGGTAGCATAGTCGCAGATAACTAACATATACCTGTAGCCTGTTTGGGTCCTTTCCAAGGGTCCAACCAGGTCCCGGGAAAAGGGAACCTCTATTATAGGGAGTGACAGTAGTGGGTAAGGGCTAGTTCTATTGCTAGTTACCTGGCACTCGGGACAGGTTTTGCAATACTGCTGTACATCGATATAGAGCCCTGGCCAATAAAACCTGGATGCAATCCTTTCATAGCTCTTGGCATTGCTCAAGTGACCTGACCAAGGTATTTTATGACCCATAGCTAACACCTGTTCTCTGAGCTGTTTAGGCACAACCAGCTGCTCTGCCCTGCCCTCTCCTGGCTGATGGTACAACAGCCCTTCTCTTACCCGGTAGCTCTCTCCCAACAAAGCTGGAGGTACTTCTGTGGAGGTCTCATCAACTTCAGTGACCTAGGGCTGTCACGGTTGAGGAATTCCCCCTGCGGTGAGTCAGGGCGGCCCAATATCGCGGTGTGCGATATTATTGCACCATCTTTTTTTTTTTTTTAATCTATCTAGCAAATTCGTTTGTTAATTACTAAATTACTAAACTCATTGCAATATTTCCTCTGAAACATAGCGCCTACACATTTAAAAACGGTTATAAAAAAAGACATGGCAATTTTACACTTTTTATTTTATTGAATGCAGATCAAAGGGGCAATAACGGCACATGCGAGATCTGTGCGATATGCACGTCGTTTCTCCTACTGATTGAACTTAAAAACAAAATTCAGGAGAAGGCTGAACTTTTAAATGCAACCGATGCTCTAACTGTATTGTACATTTTCGGCACCGCAGTTTCTGAGAAGTAGGTTTTCCCTGGCAACTCATATTGCTTGTCAAATTTCTGGAGCAGCGACTTGAATGCAGGTTTCTCCACGGTGGCAAACGGCACCATCTCCTCAACCAGATACCGCGTAAGAGCGCCTGTTAGGCGTTTAGCCAGCTGTCGGCTGGCTCCGGCATGAGCTGCTCCGCGACTCTGTGTTGCAGGAGGCGGCGGCAGCCGCGCCGCAGTAGCTGGATGGTAGCTTGCTAGGTGAGCCCTTAAATTCGTTGTGTTTCCTCGTTTTACTTGAACCGTTTTGCCGCAGATTTTACAGATTGCCCCATTTAAATTGGCTGGCTCCCCCTTTTCATTTGGCTGAAAGCCGAAATGCTCCCAAAGAGGCAAAGTAATATTTTGTTTTGATACCAGCGCAACCGCCATCGTGGTGAGATCAGGTCACATGTCGGTGATGGCGGTGGCCCAGAATGCAGCGCGGTGGGATTGTTAATATCGCGATATTTCATTTTTGCGGTTACCGCGACAGCCCTACAGTGACCTTGTCATAAGCTTTTAGCAAACTCTCATCCTCTCTCTGTAACTGCTCAAAATTAGCTGAGATATCACCCCAATCTGCATCTGGTTCTGCAAGTGGTTACTCAGCCTTTCTTTCCACCGTGCCCACTAGCCGCGCCGCCATGAAGTTCTCCACCAGCTCTGCTGCGCTCTGGCCACTCTGGGGTTGGTGCTCTTTCACCCAGATTCGGATGTTTGGAGCCAGGGTCTGGAGAAACTGCTGATGAGCACTTCTGCCACTTCTTCGACTGATTTATCTTCCGGCCTGATCCATTTTTCAAAGAGATCCCTGAGGCGGGTGTACAGCTCACGGGGGGATTCACCAGGTCTGACGTCCGGTTCACGGAACCTCCTCCGGTAAACCTCCTCGTTGATTGCATACTTGTGAAGGATGGCCTCCTTCACTCGGCTATAGTCAGTGGCATGATCAATGTCCATTGCCACATAGGCGCTGCATGCTTTGCCGGTGAGGTAGGGCACCAGAAAGACTGCCCAATCCTCTCTTGGCCAGCGATAAGCCATTGCTAACCTCTCAAAGGTTATGAGGTACTGCTCAATGTTGTCATCCTCTTCCAGCTTGGGAATGGCCGCCCTGGGCCAGGTCACGGGCGCTACTGGTGCAGGTGCAGGTGCTGGTGCCTGTGCCAATGCCGGAGCTGGTGCTGGATCTGGTGCAGGTGAAGGCCTCCGGTCAGCCTCGACGTCCTCCCTGAGTTGGTTCAGCTGCATCTGGACACTCCTCCAGCGCTGCTCCTGCTTGGACGCCTCCCACTCCAAGAGCCTACGCACGGCGGCAAGGTCAGACCCCTCAGGCGGGTCTCCGCCGGATGCCTGGTCCTCACCATGGCCGTCTTCCCTCTCCATCTCCAGTAGATCCCCTCTGGACAGCCTCTGCTCCATTCGCCTCCAGATCCGGCCTCGTCCTCGCTGTCCACTGAGTCCTCGTCTTCCCCCTCGTCTCTCTAGTTTCTCAGATGGCGTTAAAAAAAAATCCCACCACTGCCACCAAATGTGAGGGACCGGCGTGGTCGCCCCACGTATCTGGGATACGGCCAACCAGATTCTGAGAGTGTGGGGAAAAATGAGGGCAATTGTCTCAGGAAAAAACATTCACAAAAAAATACAGCAATGTTCCAAAAAGAAAAGAAAAGAAAATAACTGCATCAGTCAGCAAGCATAACCTAGCATAGCATACCATAGCCTAACCAAAACATACGCCTCTCGTACTGGCCTCCCATCAAGCCAGCACCATCCTTCAGCCCCTAACCCCCAAATGAGGCAGCCCTTAAATAGGGAAATGAAGTGGACCAATCAAGGCCGTATGGGCCAGACCATTAGTCGGGGGAACACCCTGTAGCTAAAGCTACAAATCCTACATTACTGAACAGAAAGTACATAATAATAAAAAATAATAATAATAATAATAATAATAATAATAATAATAATAATAATAACAATAATAACAATAATGCGAGACTGTGAGAAGGGGGAGAATTTCACCTTCTCAGAGTCATATTTAGTTTCCCTTCTTCCAGGTAAGCAGAGGAATCATTTCTAACATATTGTTTGGTTTAAGTAAGCCCTTTCGGGGCGTTCAATTTGAAAGATGCACTCTTCTTTGCGGACGACGTTTAGATCTTGGTGCATAGTTAATATCAAGGGCATCTCTCTTTATACTGTTTTTATTTTTCTCTCTTTCACACTTTCTCTCGGCCTCTGCTCTCTATCGCAATCTCTCCCTCTTCTTTCTCTCCCTCTCCCACTGTTTCTCCCGCTCTCTCTCTCCTCGCTCTCTGTCTATCCGTCTCTGACTCTCCCACGGCCGGCTTCGACGGCCCACATCAAAAGACTGTCAGACTGAGCAGCACTTGAAAGCCTTTTTTGCACCAAGCCCCCTAGTCCTCTGACTGGAACATTCAGCACTGCTTTTATTTTCACCAACCCCCACCACCATCACTAAGACCCACACCACCCATCCCAACACACCACACCACACTGCACTCATACACAATAACCATCAACACAACCTCACACCAACAGCACCCTTACTCCAGTACCACAACTACCACCACCTCACCAACCACACCTGTCTCCACCACCACCACAACCACCACCTGGCCAGAAAAAAACCCCAACAGATAATCAGGTCTCTCAGTCAGCACACGTGGTGTGGTCTTTTCCACATTTTAATCTCATGGAAATACATTCAAATGTATGCCTTCCAGCACGGGTCAGGGCTATATTAAGTGGCATAATATTACACAGGATAATAACCAGTTTAATGCATAGCAAACAATAACTCCTCATCTATCGAGGGAATACGCTGT
>OLKM01000100.1:343691-536191 GCA_900291075.1 Melanogrammus aeglefinus
CCAAACCCACAGAACCAGACTTTTGAATATGTCAAAAGTCTGATGGGAATGTGAAAGCAAATGAGAGAATACCACAATACCACATCCCTGTTTTCTCTTGTCAAAGTCCCTTTCTGCACAATGCAGATCTCATGATCATTTCATTACATTTTCCACGAGATAATCTCTGGCTCTCATTTCAACAGTTGTCTGTGCCTCCACCGGAGAATATCATTGATACACACGACACCACACACACTACTGCCAGGCTTCCAGAGCACTTTACATAGATACGGGCCATCCAGGCTCCTAATGTCGACCAATGTCTTCAATGGTGACAGCCGAGGGAGAGGGGGAGGCATCACCATGGAAACCTTTAGGGTGTCGCTCCCCGCTGTGTGCCAAGGTGGTCCCTGGCAGAGTCCTCCTGTCCCCCCCCCATCACCCACAAACCCTCACCTCTGACAGGGCTGTTGCAGACCACCAGACCACCACATTGTTGCGGAGATGATTAATTACAGTCATGATGAAATAGGATGGCTGTGGAAATGTCACAGGGATGACACAAGCCTGGCACTGTGTGTGTGTGTGTGTGTGTGTGTGTGTGCTGTGTGTGTGTGTGTGTGTGCGTGTGTGTGTGCGTGTGCGTGTGCGTTGTGTGTGTGTGTGTGTGTGTGTTGTGTGTGTGGGGGGGGGTATCAAACAGACGTCTGTGGAAAGGTTGTGGTCAGGGAGTGGGGAAGGGGGGGTGGGGAGCATGGAGCACAAGACCTTTTCTGGGGGTCCAAGATCTGAAATAATGGCCACCTGCGGATTTTCATCTGCTGGCATCACACGGCTGCTCTTTGATAATGCCGGTGTTATGGTGTGATTGGTGTAACTGTGTGATTGTTGTTTTTCGGTGTTCCCGTTCAATTAGACCACCTTCAGAAACAATGCTGATTTGTACAATATACAGCTGTACATGCTCTATTGCATGCTTAGTTCAAAGCACTTTACAGTGAATGTGTTCAACCAGTGAACTAGCACTCTGCAAATACAAAATAATTTGTGATTTCTAATTTGTGGCGGGTCAGACATTAACCATGTAAATAAACAACGTGGTGTTACGCATTCATCATTTTGATTTGGCACATTTATTTAATCATTTACTGTGGGTCGTGCGATAAGATCTCATAACTTCTGCTGGAGAAAGAAAGTGTTTAAACCATGTGTGTCTGTGAAAAGGCAGAGCGTTTTTTATCACTTCATGAAAAACATGAGGGACATTCTAGATTTCCCTGATGAATTGTTCCATTTACTGAAATAAATTGAATTGATGAAAAGGATCCCAGAGGAGCAGAGAATTGTCCAGGGCTAGATGAAAGCCATCTTATAGCCCCTTTAGCCGCTAGCTGGAGCCTGGCTTATTTGTGTTACACGCTCTATAAAGATGTGCTGACAGTCCTTGTTTATGTCTTTCTGTGTAGGCTTTTCCTTTTTTATACTAGGGGTTAATAGTGGGGACGTATACACAATCGTTTGAATAATGTGTTTGATTTTGTTCATTAAGCTTTTGAAAGAAGCTTGTTTTTTAACATGCATAGGAATTTGACTCATTATGCAAAATATATGTATTTCCCGTTTGATTATGTTATCTTGGTTCAATCTCGCTTAAGAGATGAACCTCAAACAGTTGAAGCAGAACAGGCATAGGTAATTTGACAGCATTGTTACGGTAAACAGAATGTTAGCTCATTGAATAAAATGTCATATCATACGTGATCAAAGTCAAGTCAACATCTGTAGCCAGCTATAATAATTAGTATTTTTTAATATGGTCCTCCTCAACATGCTTTCAACTTGTACATCTGCCTGTCACGTGTGTTGCTAAAGCTTATAGGAGTTGTGTTCCTTCATGTGGGGTAATATTCTGTGTCATGCGTCATGTGCAGGAATGGCAACGAATGTTGAACCAGCTCTGCACAACTAAACATGTTGTGCAGGTGGTCGCTTGGCGTTAAGACTGGGTTGGGTTTAATAGTTGACTATGATGCTACAGACACTGTTGTTGTAAAATTAGCATCTTCAACTCATTCATAACTAACAGTACAGTACAAAACCTTTTTGTATACACGTTAACCAAGTGGCATAAAATCATTTTATAGATTATTTGCTTTAAGGACCAAAACAAGGCTTAACAAAGATCCTCTACAGTTTATCTGCCTGTCTCATATCCAAACTGCAGGGTAGATGGCTCCAAGGTAAGGGTGAAACAGGCAAAACTGTACACAGCCTCATTATCTAGTATGGGGACTTTCTAAGTCAATGTGAACAAGCATTGATCTTGTTTGCCAAACACTGATTTATTTGACAAAAATAGCATCCAGGTAGCCTCAAACGTCCTTGATAAAAGTATGTGTACTTTCTTTGTCCGGTGAACTGTATATAAAACAATATGTTTTTACATTATAATCACTTTCATTTCAAACCTTGCCAACATCAAAGACGTGGATTTGGGTGGAAGGCAATACAGGTACTTACAGATAAAAAACTGGTTTCAGGATGTTAATTTTTTATATTTTCTCGCATATCGGCAATGAGCTTGTGTGCCCTGTGCTTTTGAAATTTTCTGCTGATAAGGAAGGTCATGGAGAAAGTAGGGAAATGGTGGGGAAGTTACCCAGGCACCCAGGTGATTATAGAGGCGTAGTGTTTCATCTTTGAATGGTTTGAGTACGAGGGGGATAGAGATAACCATCCCCACACCACTGCATACTGATGACCGGCTTGCCTTCTGCTTCGTTCGCTAAAATTATTCAGGTTTTATGCTAAAGAAATTATTATTCAAGGATGGGATATTTTTCTATTTACTCTTTTGACAATCAGTATTCACTCTAGGCCTACTATTGTACTTTCTTTCACATTGTTACGTAACAATTCTTTCATTATTTAACTCATTCAATTCTTTTAAAATTGTGATCATTGACATGCATATATGTTCATGCATTAAACTCATTGACTTATAAGTAGGGGGTCACATCCTACTTCTGCGCATTTATTTCAATCACATACAGATGTTGGATCAAATTAAAACTAATCGTCAAATCATGTTTGTGTAAAAATGTTCTGTTCACTAGATGTTATCTCACATAGTATGTATAATTGTCCGTTTCAATGCACCAATTAAATAATAAACTCATTGTATCAACAACCTATGTCAACTTCACAACAAACCTGTGTTCTTGGCAACGGTGGTGAAAATAACGTCAGAGGCCGATGATAAAATAACGCAAATAATTATCAGCATTTGTGCCAGAGTCGTTCCACAGCTCAAAGGGTTTGGGAGAGAGGAGAAAGGAAACACACAGCAATCTGCTGTCCTATTCATCCCCCTGACCATCTCATCGGCAGCCATTAATCTTTGTGGAGAGGGCCATGGCTGCACTTTTAAAAGAGCTGCTGACCCAAGTACAGGACGTTTTTCTGGGTCCGCCAAGCAAGGTTCTCTCCCAGGTTCGGTGGCACCAGCAGTTCTCTGCTGCTTCGACTGAGTCTGTGTAGAGTTTTATGTGAGGAGGGTTGTGTGATGGTTGGGATTTTGGGTGGGGGGCAGGGGTACATGGGAATCAAACTGCAGCAGATGCACTAAGTGAAGGTAATATATTTGGCTACAGCGTTTATGCATTATATAGAACCGTATAAAGGTAGGAATTGTAATGTCATCGGCGTATTAGGAGTACTGCCATGAAGACAAACCTTTGTCATCAACAATCTATTTAAAAAATTGGAAACTTGAATCTCTTTTTGAGAGGTTGCATCCTGATGGATGTGGTTAGCTGAGCTGATCGCCCACCAAGGACTACAAACATACAAACAGATTTTGAGGTATTCAAATTTTTGCAACTCTGACTGATACCGAATAATGATCATAATAATGATTATGATAATATTAATAATAATAATAATAATAATAATAATAATAATAATAATAATAATAATAATAATAATAATAATTTAAAGAAAAATATAAGTCTAATCTTCTTCCATACATGGTTATTTTATTTTAAAAGTCACCCTGCGTCTTTTTCAAAACCCCGACCTGGGTCGCCCGGGCCCCTCCTGGGGCCAAGTACTCCAGGGGAGTCCTGTTACCCCGTCCAAGGTGGTTTTCATGAACCTGGATCAGAGACCCCAGGGGAACTCAGGGGACCACAGGGGATCTGTCAAGGGACCATTGTCCTGGCAACCAAACACTAAAACAAAACCCTAACAATAAAACGTAAGCCGAACCGTAACCTCCACCTTAAACCACCCCCAACCCCTTTAACTCCTCTAAATATCAGGCCACTCCAAGGTGACCTTCAGAAAACACTCCAACAAACAGCTTAGAACTGCAGACAAGCTGCCCACCAAACAACAAGCACGCCGTCGGCGCAGTCTTTCAGTCCAGACGGCACCCACTCAGCAGTGACTTCACCGTTTGATTAAACAGTAGTGTTGGATTACATCTGCGTATTTCGGCTGAGCAATAGAGAGCCTGTGTTTTTGTGCGTCTACAGTTCTTGTACAAACACCTCTGACTTTGGCACACCTGTTCTCACCGTTTTTCCAGATATAACGTTGTGTATAGGCCTAATATTTTAAAGATGTTTGGATGGCATAAATCGTTTTGTTAAACGTGTATTTTTAGTTGGCTATACCATCACTGGTGTCAAGTCCATAACCAAGGGGCTTTCTTCTCAGTTCTGACTACAACATTTAATGACATGGAATTATGCTTTAATTAACAGAAACGTCTGCGCGCACACAGATCTCCCAAAGGATTCCCCAGCCCACATAGAACAGTGCAGCTCATGTTACTGTTAATAATGTAGTGGAGGCAACACTCAAATAGAGAAAAAGACTAGAGCCAGTGGGCCCAGAGTTGGGCTCGTGGGCCAGGTGAGTTTGAAAGACAGGTTGGAAACACTGAGGAGCTTCCTCCAGATCATCAGGTTGAGAATGAGGAGGGGACATGGACCTCAGCTGGACGTCTTGCTGATGTTAAAGGTGACATATACCACCGGATCACCGGTGATTAGCCGTTAGAAGCGTTTTGAAAATCCACCACCTTGTGATGTCAGAAGAGGCAGATTTTCAAAACGGCTTGCAACGGCTAATCACACTTACACCTGGTGGTATAGACAAGTATTTTGAGCCGTTTCCGCTCTACATCCAGAACTTCTTCCGTCGAATGCAATCCACTTCCGTTCTGGCGGGCTGGGCCATCTGTGCTGGCCTAGTTAACCTGAAGAGTCCACTTATCAGAGTGCCTTGTGAGGTTTAGAATCTTGCCTTATGTCCCAGTCTACCAACACCAAGCCATGTTGTTCATTAAATACAGATAAACACAATAATTACTGCATGCATTGTATTTTTTTAATATTATATAAGAATATTTTTATAGTGATTTAATTGTGTGGGCTTTTGTATTTTACTTTTTAAATACCTGTTAGAATTAAACATGTGATCTTTCTTGTTGAAGCCATTTCTTTAGTTTCCTCAAAACAATGAATTAATCCAGTGTTATTTATCTACAGTATGAGCTTGCTATGAATGATAAACTGTGTTAACAGAAATTGTAACCCTCTAAGGAACATAAGATTTTCGCCATCAATTTTTAATGCCATCTCCAGTCAAAGTGGTAGAACCGTGATTCCCAGACTAGCATCGAAATCGCTGTGTTTTCACCGGCAGACGCTGCGCAAACCACTTCCGGCGGAAATGAAATGCATTTTTGTAGCGTTATGGCGGAGCCCGTGGTTTCGCGCGTAAACTTGTCTATAATATGTCACCTTTAAGTAAAGTGACGCATGAGAGCCAAGGGAAGCCACATTGCTTATAAGCTTCATCTAATCAATTAAAATAAAAATTATAATAGTGAATATAATATTGCCAAATTCTATGCCAAAACCGGTACTGAATCTGTATATATATACAGTTTATATAAATAAATATATACACATGAGTTTATATATATATATGTGTGTGCAAAACTACGTTTTTGTGTGGCTATCGATAGTGGATTTAGATAACGTCTGGTGAAACATGGTCTTGGTCATCACATTTTTTCAGCCCCATCAACCAGCCATGAACCACCTCCTCTGAGCCTTCATTCATAAACATGGCCATGCCTCCGTCCTTCTGGTCGGTGGGCAATGAAAACGTAACTGTACTTCAGGGCTGCTTTAACATTAACGCCAAGAATTCATCCAGACTCTCCGAGAGAGAGACCTGAGCGTTGTCTGCAACAATAACTACAGGCAGTATATCAAATATTAATGGAATAACTGCCACGAATCGAGTCAAGTAAGTCTAGCCATCTAAAAGACTAGACATATCCACCCCTTTTCTCTTTCTGTCTCTTCTGTCTCTCTCAACCAACTAACACGTTTACCTTCGCTCTCGTCCTCTGTCTCTTTGTCTCTCTGTCCATCTTCCTCCTCTCCTTGCCAGTATCTCTCCTACTCTTCCTCCTGCAACCTGACACAACAACATAAGAGTTCATGTTCAACATGTAATGTATCACCAATACGGCTTTAGGAACATATAACTCCCGTCTGATGAAGGCTGACCTCTGAACTTACGTGCAATGAAATCCCCTCCTCATGTGATTTGTGTTGTCGCATGCCAAGTAGCCCGCCATGAAAGGTCAATCAGGACAGGTCGCAGGGGGCTTTGATACTAAAGAGGGGCTGCCGTGACCTTCATGTGGGGGGCATTCATGGGGGGGGGGGGGGGGGGGGGCTGGGGGTCATAAGGGCTGCCGGTGGCCATTATGATGTGCCGTAATGTAAACACAGTAACTGGATCTGTGTACTTCAATATCTGTGACTTCAGTGTGACTGTACAGTACACTGTAACGTTGAATCGCCCATGCAGGCAGAATTGAATGGCAGAAAGACACTTGAATACATATATCAATTAATTAATGTATGCATCGATAAACTTAAATTACTGTTGTTAAAAGCCATAGGCTATTCGCATTATAAAAAAAGGTATAGCTTTATACCATGATATTTACACCTCTTATGAAAGAATGCCAGCATCTGAAGGCTTCAAAGAGGAACCATTAGGACGTCATTGAGAGAGGGTGGTGTGGGGGGAAAAAAACAACTTTGATTTGAAGCCGGACAAGAGCTGCTAAGAGATCACATCTCTTCGAATGCCCAACCTGTGAAATCTATTTACAAATCAAAGCCCAGATGAGAGGGACTATTGCTCCTGACACGCAGGGTAATGACCCTGCGCTGGCGCTCAAATGTCACGGCTATTCTTTTCCCGGGTGGGCCATTCCATCAAATAAAAGATGCTATTGTTTTTTTTCTCTCTCTCTCTCTCTCTCTCTCTCTCTCTCTCTCTCTCTCTCTCTCTCTCTCTCTCTCTCTCTCTCTCTTCTCTCTCTCTCTCTCTCTTCTCTCTCTCTCTCTCTCTCTCTCTCTCTCTCTCTCTCTCTCTCTCTCTCTCTCTCTCTCTCTCTCTCTTCTCTCTCTCTCTCTCTCTCTCTCTCTCTCTCTCTCTCTCTCTCCCTCTCTCTCTCTCTCTCTCTCTCTCTCTCTCTCTCTCTCCTCCTCTCTCTCTCTCTCTCTCTCTCTCTCTCTCTCTCTCTCTCTCTCTCTCTCTCTCTCTCTGACTATCCCTAATTCTCTTTCTCTGACCAAAACACCATAATGTTATATGGCACTGCCCTGGTAAATCAACAAAAATCTTCAAATGACACGCACACCCTGCTACAGATGTCACTTATGAAGATGACATTTGAATGCACACAGGGCTAATTAGCACCGTAGCTAGCGTCTTAGCATTTAATCAGATATTACCAAAGAGATTACAATAAGTCGGGGTTCCAGTTGAGGTAATTTAATCAATTAAATTTAAATGAAATGCATGAATTTCCTCTTCTCTAATAAAAATGTACTTTCTGTTCGACCTACATTCGGTAATAGATGCATGGACAGCCTTCTGGGCCACTGTTGTTTGGGGTTTGTTATTGTTTTTTATTCTCCTTTTTTCTAAACCAGCTGAGGTCAAACAGCTTGGCAAGGAATTGTTTACATGATAAAAAGGCAAGGTTATGTTGTCCGTACACAGGCAGCCACCTACTGATTTGCTTCCGCTGTTGCAGTCAACCACTGGGAAGAACTTTTTGCGATATCAGCCAACTTTACCCAATTCATTTTGTCATTCAGGAACAGGACAGGGGTTAGAAGTCTTACCACTTGTCAACTCAAGGATGTTGACTGGTGGGCTATAGACATTGGGAATTGAATACAGAACCCCCAAAACTTTTTGTCAAACACCCCTTATTGACTGGCCAAGCACCCTTAGTGCAAGTGTCTAGAGGACTCATGGTGTTCTCTTATGACATATGGAACTTCTGCCTCTCTAGTTGAGGTGAATGAAGAGATTGCGTGTTGGCATGTCGGATCAAGCAGGAGCAGTTGCAGGCTGGCTGTTAAACAGCTGCAGATGTTGATTTTGTGTTCAACAGGCGGAACAGTTTTTAGTCTTCCCCGATGAAACCAGCCGAGAGGACAGCAAGACAGATGGGGCCAGTATTATTAAAATTTTAATTTATATCAAATTATGTGTTCAGTGTTTTTGTATCAGCACAGGATATACGCCTTGATTGTGTTTCCTAAGGAAAAGTCAAGGTGTCGTCATGCACATATTGTGTTTATTTCTGAATGAACACATGAACAGAATATGTGCATGACTACACCTTAATTATGATGTGGCAATTATCGTTCACCAGATGCATCGTAGTCATAAGTGTCTGATTTTGTGCAGTTCGAGGAAACGCGATGCTACAAACTGTATCGGACTGCTGAAAAGAGGACTGACGCCTCTTGGCGTCAGTCAATCCCCAGCCACAAAACATAGATCAGCACAACCCCCTGAATGCCAGTATATGTTAACAGCATCATTAACATTGCCTTGGGCGTTTCACTTTAACAACCTCTGTTCTCAACGGCTTGCGTAAAGTGCACACGTCCTCGGTAAAACCGTTGAGGAGATCTATTTATTTTTCCCCATCATGATTTTTTTTGCCATGTCGGCTGATCCTGGATGCATATAGACATGCACATGAATCTCACTGAACTGACATGTTTATTCCCCTTGCTAAGTAGGTGTAATTGGTTGGGAATTGGTTAGCGGTACTCCACAGGAAGTTCAGGTCAAGCGGAGGTTTGAGCTATCTTAGGATGGGATGCCGGGTTTTCCATAGGCCCTCAACCCCCCCCCAGCTAAGGCTAAAAACAGGCAATATTAAGTTGGTTAACAGGCTGGGCAAATAGATCTAGAATGCAATACATATATGAACAATGCAAATAGATTTATCTAGCCATACAATCTTTCCTTTTGTGTTCATTATTTTGTTCTCCTCTCAACTTCTCCTTCTAATTGGGGTTTTGGACTGTTATGGAAACAGCTTGCAAAATAAACCCCTCTCCCCTTCAGTTTTAAATGCCAAATCATGCATGAGTCTTAAACTCATATTTTAAGACAGCTGACAATAAGGCATGCCAGAAACAATCCTTTTATGAAACTCTGGAGTAATTTTCTGTTGTTTGTTTGTTGTTGTTATTCACGTTTTCTCATTTCAGTCTAATATAAATGACCGCAAGTGATATTACTATGTCAGGTTAAGTGTTCAGAGGGATCGAGAACTAGACGGACCCCAGGCGCCAAGGGCTCCGACGCACAGATACAGGTGAACAGCCAAAACAGAAAAGTAGCATTAAAACAAGTCGAACAAAAAAGTTCAGACATGGAACAAAAAACAGATCATAAAATATGAAAAAAAAAATAAATGCGAGCAAGGCAGGCTATTCCTCAGCTCGTTATCCAAAAATCCAGAAACAGAATCATGGTTCAGGCAGGAGCACCACAAACATATTGGCAAGTAGTAAAACATATAACAAAAACTCATAATCACGCAGAAGCTTTGATTGAAGCCGAGGTCAGAGACAGGGCAAAAAGAGAGCATCACAGAACAAGCACCAGACATACGATGATCTGAGATAGAGGCACAGACAAAGCGGGGTATGTAATGGCTGGGTATTACGACTGGAAAAGGGTGAGGGCCGAAATTGGCTGGAAATCCGAACATACATGCGTATATATTTTCATTACCACCGTTCCCCAACACAACCGCTGAGCCATTGGCGGGAAGCGCGGTGGTTTTCTGAGTACACCTCTGTGTTTTTGGGGTTCATGTTTTAAACATGGGCCTTGCACAGGGCCTTTGACTGAGGCAGGGCTACAAAGCAGGCCAGCTCTCATCAACATGACACCTCTGTCTGCCCGGCAGCTGGCCCAGACACCAAGGAAGAAGGAGGGAAAAACAAGCCCAGCAATGACCAAAGGGAGAGACATTAAAAACAAAGTGACTAAGCAGGGGATACACCAGGTTAGTGTTAGCCTGGGGAGAACATGTGTGCAATAGAATTACACTGTTTAGGACTTTGGAAAACATCTTTATCTTCTATCATATTGTTAAAACAAAATGCCACAATACGACACATTACAATACAATGTTAATATCATACAATCCAATCCAATATGATATGTGACGATAAAATACATTATGGCTATGATATAATACAAAACAATACAATAGGACCACAACATGGCACAATTGACTCAGCCACAGGTCGACAACAACAAATACAAAACCAGGTCGCGATGCTACATGAGACTATAATTTGCCGATACTTGAGATGAGAGCGTCAACACTGATGAGTCATCTCAATTAGTAGGTGATTATACAGCGAACAGCAGAGGCCATTGAGTGTGTTGAGAGACTCTGGGAAGGGAGTAGTATTGCTTTCTGCTGATTAAATTGGCCAATTGGGAGACTCTGTAGAAGAGACCTACAGCACAGAATTAACAGTATAAGGACATCACAAAGAGACATAACAATAATGTTATTTGATTGTTTGGTTTTTAAATTCCAGAAAATCCAAGAAAACCCCAATCATTGACTCTGGGCATCCTAAAAACCTACAGTTGCAAAACAAAAGGTAGGTTTCTCTTTTGGGTTGAAATAACTAACATTTCCTGAATGCATGTTGCAGAGTTAATACTTATTTACCACGGCTAGTATGTCTGGCAGCAAGTAATGATCTGTCATTTTCCTCACACTAAACTAATTTTCTCCCTCAAGGTGATCTATTCATTTGTATTGTTAATGTTTTCCTTGAATGTTGGCTCCATCTGCTGGTACCAATGCTAACATTCCCTTATAGGCTTAAATTGTTCAAGTATGCTGAATGAAGAACACAGAGTAAGTGCAAATGTCTCATGAATTTGATGTGACGGAAATACAGAGAGAAAGGTGATACTTTAATGTATGTCGTATGGGGGAGCTACAGGACTTGCATAGCATACGTCAGAACATATGCCAGACACCGCTTACTTCATAAGATACGCGGGGTCATCTGAAGTACACGGCTTTGACGTAGCCTCAACCTAAACGTCCTCACCCAGATCACATCACACAAAAGCCCACTCTTGAATGGAGAGAAATAGCGCTAGGATAAATAGAACCTCGGCACTCGTTCCACTTTTTTTTTCCTACATCGAGGTCTATTGGCCGTGCTTCAATGTTGCCTTGACGACCTTATGCCATTATGTCAGCAGTACAATATGCCTCTGTCTCGGGGCTGAGCACATCTGTTTAGTTGGTTTAGTTTGGTCTCTCTCTCTCTCTCTGAGGTCTCGCTGCTGAAGTTTCCTTAGACAACTCTGTTTAATCTAAGAGAGTGACGCTGAGAGAACTTGCGCTAAAAGAGATGGATGTTTGTTAAAAAAAATAACATAGGTCAGGGTCTTTTTTCTTTTTTTGTGTCTAACAGTGCACTGTTGTTCTCTGGAAGCTCTGTGTGTGTGTGTGTGTGTGTGTGTGTGTGTGTGTGTGTGTGTGTGTGTGTGTGTGTGTGTGTGTGTGTGTGTGTGTGTGTGTGTGTGTGTGTGTGTGTGTGTGTGTGTGTGTGTGTGTGTGTGTGTGTGTGTGTGTGTGTGTGTTACGTGTGCATGTGTGTGTTCATGTGCGTGTGTGTCTGCAACAAAATACTTTTAATGACTGCTGTGGGAATCACTGCTTTGAAGTGAGGAATTCTGTCTGCTTTCATCTGGATGGAGGCGGGCACTGACAGAGGCTGGAGCTGCTGGTAGCTGAGAGAGGGTTAAGAGTCAACTTGTAATGGGGTTGAGGATTAAGGTGAAGAAGTCTGCGTTTGGAAGGGCAGTGAAACTGGTGGCGTCCATTTACGTTGTGGTGGAAGTGATGCCTCTTTATGCTGATTTATCATGCCTCAGGAGCGATGTTATATCTCCTTCCCTCTACATATGTACTTTTGAGCAGGAGTCGGTCAGCAGTTTGTTCACGAGTACCTATCAGATGGTCACTTTTGGGTGGATATTGAGCAGACAGAGAGACTTATGAAAGAACATCTTTGTCAGATGGAATATCAATGTGGGATGAGTTGTAAGGGGAACTAGGATTTACTTTAATTAGTCTCTCAATTGTATTCAACAGAGCTTCATTGACATGGAATATAAAAAATGCATTGACTCATAAAGTAAATATTATATAAGATGCGTAACTTTCTCTTCATGGAAAGTGCTGGGTAAATTATAAACAGAAAGAGCTGTACACCCAGTCATTAAAAGTATTCCAGCCAGTCATTAAAAGTATTCCAGCCAGCAGCACACATTTTCCTCAAATTAAGGGGAAGTCGGAAAAACCACAGTTATTCCACAGGCTTGGCCTCCCTCCTTCCCTCTACTTCCCTCTCGTCTCCCCTCTCTCTCCTCCTCCTCTCTCCCCCCTCCTCTCTCTCCCCTCCTTTCCTGCCTGGTATGGAAGCTGTTGAGCTGTTCTCCAGATGTTGAAGTCTGAAGGCTTAGCTTTGTACAGCCACCTCCTCGCTTACGTTACAACGCAACAGGGGGAGGCCAGAGGGGGATTCAGTCCACACTCCACTCTGGGGCACAAACATGGCAACACGTGATTTAAGTTTTCCAAACAAACCTGTGATTAAATACCACACGATAAACATGGCACCATGTGATTAAGGATTATAAAACCGACATGGCAACATGTGATTTAATGTGGCAAAACGCACGTGTGATTAAAGATTAAGATTAAACAAACATGACAACACATGATTTAAGAATACAGAACAAAAAACAAACAATCCAACATGTGACGAAAGATTTTTTTTTTAAACATGGCAAAATGTGGAAAAAAACATGACGATTTAAAGCAAACCAAGATGTCAACATGTGACTTCTCAGGCTTCTGACGAGTTAAAGAGCAGAGCGGTTTCCTGAGTAACTCAGTACCCAGGACTGTCCTACAGCTTGCTTTACAGTGCAGGGGAAGGCTGCAGCTTTAGCTTCTGCTAGGGGATCAGTGTTCAGGGTCAGGCTCCAGTGTGCGAACAGGTTGCACAGCTGTTTGACACACCACAAACGTGTGTGTGTGTGTGTGTGTGGGGGGGGGGCGCGAGGGAGGGCGAGGTAGCGAGCGAGAGAAGAGAGATAGGTTAGAGAGGGAGATAGAGCTAGGTGTTAAAACGAGACAGTAAACAACTCCTTCAGTGGGGTTTTGGGACCCCCCCCCCCCCCCCGCGCTCTTTTGTTGCGTGCAGACGACCCAAACTCAAATCTTACTGAGGAATCTCTGAGGGGCAGGCCATGCTGATGGAATGGTAACCCACCTCCTATACTAGTATGCTTCAGTAGTATTCATCATTCACTGAGAGAGAGAGAGAGAGAGAGAGAGAGAGAGAGAGAGAGAGAGAGAGAGAGGAGAGAGAGAGAGAGAGAGAGAGAGAGAGAGAGAGAGAGAGAGAGAGAGAGAGAGAGAGAGAGAGAGAGAGAGAGAGAGAGAGAGTGTGTGTGTGTGTGCGTGTTAGACAAAATCATTAGCCACACTACTGCAGTTGCTACACAGTTAAGTACTATAATACAATACAATGCACTGTTAGTCAAACAAATAGGAATAGACCCTGAAAGATGCATTATTTTTGTACATGCATTTATTACTGTAGCCTGTTGTATTGTATAACTCATTTCCATGTACTGTGTGTTGTGCGGTTTCAATGCAGGCTAATTATGACATATTCTAATGAAGGAGGAGGAGTTTTCTCCCCGGGTCGTTTGAGACTAAACAGTTACGTAACTGCATGCCCTTCTGCGCCGCCAGTGCGCATTTCTTTGGAGTTCTGCGCTCTGGAGTTGCTATATTGGGATCCCCTCTTCGGGGATATTCGAATTCGGGAACATGTGTCTTTACAGGACCGTATATTTTGTCTGCTACATGCAAACGTCAAGGAGGAACGCAGTGTCTGGAAAATACCAGCTATTTGGCTGAATTGCGCACGGAATCCAAAGATTGAAAAGTGATTTAAAGGCTTCTCGGATTAACGTTATTAACTTTCTCTCGGTCGTTGGAAAGTTAATGTTCAACCCCTGCTCGACAACTTCGTTGGGCAGCCAGTAGATTCAATGTAAACTATAAGACATGGGTAGCAGTCTGAGTCTGAGCAGAAGTAAAAAGATCGCACCTGTGTGTGTGGTCGAAATAAACGTTTCCAAAAGAGAAACCGAGTCGCCGGAGGAAACAGTCGCCCCTGCTCCGAGTTCTCCCGGGGATGTGAGGAATTCTTTCAGGCGATTTAAATTCCCAAACTTTACAAACGGTAGCAACTTTTCCAAAGTGGACTGTAGAAGACGCGACTCGCCTCGATCCACCGAGAAGGATGATGGGAAACCGGAGCGAACTCCTGCTGCTTGTGATGATGAGCACGGGAATATTTCTAAAACCAAGAATGGACATAATAAGAAGTCTTTCGTCAGATCCAGGACGTACGGCCTGTGCACTTTTAAACGAGTTAGCTCCAACACGGAGTTAAGCCCCACGACGACTCCATCGCAAGCGTTCACTTCCAGCAGTGAGTCGCGTCGCCAAGAATGTGGTTGGGAAGACATAAACAAGAACGGGAACAGTGTGTTCAGCCACGTGAGGAAACACGCACCCGCCGCAGGCTCCGACTACGAGCACAGAGTGAGTGATTAATTGGGTTCGGTTAATTAATTAATGAACAGAAACAATCATTAAATTAAAATCAAACATGTATGTAAGGCATATAGGGCGTGCATCATTTGGCAATCAATTGTTCGATATTGTACGTAAAGTAGGCCTACCCAATATTGTAATTCTGTTTTAATAAATAACTTACCTGATTGTCTTTCCAGGGCTTGGGTCCAAGTCGTTCTTGTGTGGAGCAAGTTCCCAAAACCGGAAACGTCTCGTAAGTAGGCCAATGTTCCATTATCGGTATTAATAATTGATTATCAAGATGAGTTGTGCACACAGGGGACTTCTGTAGTAAAAAGTCTGACCCCACAGCCAAATCAAATACACATTAAGGTATTCCAAACCATTAGTACCTTTTCCATATCATTTTGCGACTTAGGCCTATTTGTGTTTTGGATGCTTATTTATTTGAATTTTGTGCCTCATAAATCATAAACCCATTGCATTTACAGTAGTCTAAAGTCGACTTAACACACATGAAAACGAGGAAAAAAAGTGCTCTCTCATTCCGCCAGATCTTTTGCCAACTGCCTGAACACCCCAGTGACCACGCCCGTCATTCTGTATGATGGCTCTGAGGAGGAGCTGATGGATACTATCGAGAGGGAATTCAGCTGATCCCCACTCCTCTGATGGTCATGGGAGCGCTTCCATCTTTACACACCGTCTTTGGAAGTGATCCTCAAAGTTCTTCAAAGATTCATGTTATTTTGTTTCTCTTGTCAAATTCATTGGTGTGCGTAGACAACAGACTCCTGGATTGGATAGTTATTAACTATCCAGATTATTATTATTTTGAATATTATCGCCCAACACTGGGCACACTTTAACAATAATGTGTCCGAACTCTCGACAAGTGGCTGTTCTATGATTTGTCTCCCAGAAGGCTTGAAGCACTCACATATTTGTTACCCATTGACTTGTGTTACCCATTGACTGCTATGTCTTTCACTTGTCTGTTATATGACAAACCTTGTTTGAAGAACTTTACTCTTGGCTTTTTATAAGGGCAACATCAATTCAACACAATTAAACTATAGGTCTAGTAAGATATTGCACTTGCAACTTCAAAGTTGTAGATATAAATGCAGCATTGGCTTTTCCATTTTATGATAAGTGGCCACTGCTGTACAAAGCGGGTATGGGTAGGATTATTTATTTAACGTTTGTTCCCTGACCATGCTTCCGCAACTCCTTAAAAGGAATGTGTGGCCGTGGAGCGATGTAAGAATGAGCTCAGAATCAAGGCTCAGTCTTGGCAGCTGGGCTTCTGCTGCTTATGCAGTCTGTGAGCTGCTATTTTAGCTCCGTGTTGACGTGAAGGTTTACTGGCACCTAGTGGAGGTAGCATGAACTACATGTGGCTCTGTTGGAAAATGCCAAACATAGACAGTTCAGATAATCTTTCAGCTTTACAGTAAAGCAACTACTTTGGTTATATTACAGTATATTCTCCAACTTCAATATTGTAAAAAGTGTTTTTTATATACAGTATATATGATTGTCAAATTCTGAACATTGAGATGAGGGTATGTTTCAGTGAGAAATTAATTCTGCAAACACGTTTGTATTAAAGTAAAAGTTTTACTAGATGCCTGTTAAGATCTGACAATACATAAAACTCATGTGCCATTTATTTAACGCAGGTAACATAACATATTTTTTCTTTCAAAAAATACAAAATAGATGGCACAATATAATAAAAAATAAATAAAACAATAAAATATATAATTTCCCCCAAGTTAAATACAACCCCAGATTCTAAGACTTCATTTTAAAAGAAAGTAGCAATTATAAACCAATATAGAGCAGTTAAGAGAAAATCATTCAAGTGGTGTTGTGTTCTTCGGTGGCCTGTAATAACTCATTCTCCTGTGCACTATGTGTTGGAGCTTGGAGGGCAGGAGAGGAATCTGGTCTCCAAGCTTCTTGCATATACTGACGTTCTTAGCAATGTAATCCACACAAGACCTAGCAGAGAAAAAACTGTTAGGAAAGCCGGTTCCAGTATTTTCATTAAAAAGGTAGCACAGCTATTTTTATTATATTGTCTTCAAATATATATGTATATATATTTTACCTGAATAGAGGATATGGCTCGGTCTGAAAAACTAGTGCATCATTGCAATGACCCTGGAGAACAATACAGATAAAAAAGTGGTTAGGGTTTTCTTGTTTTTATGATCAAAAGGCTTTATGGGATGTTATTTTACTTTTATGCATTCATGAAAAGCCCTCAACAATGTTGGTAATAATGCATTCAAACTCTTAATGTATAATCTCAATGTTATTCTGCCAAAAATTACTGAGACAATTTTCCAAAGCACGTTTTCTTTTGAAAAAAAACCTGAAACGGTTCATCCTCTTAAATTGTAAAAAAAAACAACGAAATTATATATTTATATATATAGATTTTTTTATATATATCCTTCTATCCTTCCGATCGATAATCAGGGAAATACCTACGGTATCAACTAGAAGTATGTAGTCACAACTTCCACCAAACACGATCACATCGGAGTCCTTGCCTGCACTGGCTGTGTGCCACAACCTTACACACGGGGGGGGGGGGGAAACACCATCACAAGTTACACTAGACAAGGTGGCTGTGGATCCTTGACTATTTTAGTAGATGTTTGCAATTTTTTATTTTTTTTTACAATGTAGTGACCTTTAACCCATGTGAGCAAACTGAAGTGAGATCACTGAATATGTGCAGTGGTTCAGATTATACTACCTTGGTTTGTTCTCGTAAGGGTGAGTAATCTCCTGCCATTTCTTTGTTTCAACATTAAGCAGCCAGCCGTCACCTAAAAATGGTGTAATGATAATATAATACATATTTTGTTATCCAACAGATCACACCAAAATAGTTTTGAAACAGCTCATTTGATCCAAAACAGCTTTTGAAACGTATAAGTACTGATGGGTGTATTACTCATTGGTTTGCAGTCCACACTTAGTCCTCCGAACAGGAATAAGGAGCTATCAGAAACCGCAGTGAGTGAATGCCAAGATCTGCCTACTGGAACAGCTGAGAGCGGGGAGACTCTGAAAAAAAAATATTTCAACAAATTACTCATCTAGAGCTAGACACATTATAGACACACACATCATAATATTGTACGAGTATTGACTCTGGATTTCAGGGCTTTGGATTTTAGATAAGATTAGAAAACGTTATTGTCCATCACCTTGACAGAAAACAGTTTGAGGTGATAGTCTTTGTTTTGCACAAGACAGTGGAGACAGACAGGAAAGGGGGTGAAAAGACAAGAGAGATTGACATGTATCGTAGGATCAGCGGTCAGAATCTAATCCAGGTCACTAAAACAAGCATGTCTATCAAAATGTTATGGTTGACCCCAACATACATTTCCGCCCATGTCCATGTCTCAAGGTCCAAACAGTGGACATCATTGGTCCTCGTTTCCTGTCATGAAAAACAGGATGTTCAAAGGGCACTTTCAGTCATTGATTAGCAATGTGCTTGAGGGAGGGAAGGTGTCAAATGCATCCTACCATCACCCTTCCTCCACAAACGTATCCTTTAGAACCCAGGGTGGTGCTGGCATGGGCAGCCCTGGGGGCGGGGGGGCGGCCCTGTCCACAACCAAGACAAACAAATCTCAAAAAGTCTTCATCGTTTACTTCTAGCTTTAACCACTTTTATAGTTAATTTTTAGTTCCATTTTATTTGTAAGGCACAATTCTGAAAGTGTTTCACAGGCCGCATTATATGGCAGCCCCCTAACCTGAAAACTCCAATAAAGCAATTATAAAGGCTTAAACACTTTGAAATGATTATATAACACCTGTTTGGTGAGTTATGCATGTGTTCGAATTCTTTGTATTCAGGACATTTTGTTCTTATCTTGACCCCTCTCCAAACTTGTTTTGAGCAGCAGGTAGCCAGTCGACCATTCATGATCACAGAAACACACTTATACAGAGACAGCGTTATGGTAAGGAGGACATACATTAGTCTGGGGCTCCGTCCAACTGGCATGATTGGGGTTGAACACATGGACTTCGTTGTTCCAGCCCCAATAGACGTCGTCCACCTGGTGGTGAACCAAACAAGGAAGGATGAGATATAATGGAAGTATCTGGTCCAATGGATGGATCTGCCCGGACAGAGATACTATCCCAACCAGGGCTGATGCTTTTCGATGAATCAACAATAAACCATTCATAAAATCAATGCCATGAAATGCCCATCACAAGTTACCGGAGCCCAAAGTGATATCTTTCATTTGCAAAGCGTAATCCAGCAAATATTTGGTCGTTTTACTAGAAGAGCGACAAATTTACGAATTTATAATATATTTTCTGTCGATCAATAAATCAATAAATCAACGGTCATTGTCCCCTTTTCCCCGAATTAGGGTCCCGAGTCTACCAAAGCACATAATAGTTGCATACCCACGATGCCTCGTCCAGGATGAAGTTTCTCCTGTTGATGTCATTTCGTAGTTTGTGACCATATCCTCCAAAGAATGTGATCCTATTACAAAAAATATATATTTATCCATAATTTAAGACTGAAGGGATGGATGATGATAGATTAAAAAAAGAATGAAGTCAAAACGATGTTTTGGATGAGCAAGAACCAACACACACACACACACACACACACACACACACACACACACACACACACACACACACACACACACACACACACACACACACACACACACACACACACACACACACTTATAAACTATTATTAGTATACTTTTACAACAACACAGCATAATTTGAAGCTCAATGTTTTGCAATAGCTGGTGCTATCCAATTGCTGATAGAAAATTATTAATACTACCACCACTTTCTATTAGTGAGTTGAACCATGGAAGCAGAGGAGAAAACCTGACTGGGCTGTGATACTTGGAGAAGGTTATCTACACACACACCTGCCACCAAAGACCCAGCAGGACAGTTTGTCTCTGGGTGAGGGAGGAGCTCCAGACACTTTAGAGATCTTCTTCCAAGTGTATTTCCCATCCAGAAGGTTGACACTGTATATCTGTTTGACAAATATTGAAAGGATTACCAGGCTGAACAGGCTACCCTAATGTGTCTTTACTATTGATTTAACCCATCTATCTCCCTTTCCTTTTCTTCTGCTGATACCCCCCCCCACCCCATTTTGAAATAGCTTTAGGAAACTGTCATAAATGTACTGTATGCATTGTATTGTAACTATTATTTTAATTGTGATGTCCACATCAAATGTAATTAATAAAAAAAGAAAATGTTTAACGAAATAAATGAAGCTACTGTAGACCGGCATTTTGATACCCAAACCGAGTTAGTTTTAAATCCATTTTGAACCCACCTCATTGGTCTGGCCATTGTTGTCACAACCTCCAAATATGTACATATGTCCATTTACCGAGCAGCCACAGGTGCCTGACATGGCTGGTGGCACATCTCCCCTCATGGTTGACATTTCCCTTCAGAATAAGTGAAGGGACTTGATGATTTTGAATAGGAGGTATGTGAAACACAAAGTACATGTATGCCTGGGCTGCCAAGTGGTTTAATATGCATATGCACTCATTATAATAACATGCATTCTTACCATAGCCCTCGGTCCATGTCATAGATCCAGATTTCATCATTTGGTAGAAAAACTTCATCCTCAGCAATTGACTGTACAATGATAAATAATAAGGTTAGCTGTAACAGTGCATTTTAGATGTTTATGCTTATATTTCCACAGATTAAACAATATATGGAGGACAACGGCAGATAACTTCAATGTAAAAACGATGAGGAAAAAGCAAAACATTAAATAATATCAGTGTCTTTACCACGTAGCCTCCCCACACGTACAGGAGGTTGTCTTCCACTACAGCCGTGTGTCCACTCCGCTCCTGGGCCACCAGTTCTGAGCGATGCCTCTCAGCCATGTCTTCGGCTGGGGAGATAGAACACAACTATCTCTATAATCACCTCACTCTGTACAGAAAACATGCCGATTACAAATAGACTTTTCGGTCAGTCAATAATGAATCGAATGGGAAAAGCCTTGTCGGGCTGTGCAAAAACAAGCCAAAACATGTTGACAGCAATGGTTGACAGAAATGGGCAAGGTCTAGAACATTACAGCCAGGTTTTGTTGTTTTTGTGTTGTGGTCATTCCCCTCGTCATAACTGGAACACCAAGACATACTCACAATCGACAGTAGTCACAAAACAAACATCTGCACGGGAAATATAAAACTATGTAGTTGTGTTTTCATAGCCATTGCATCGCAGATCGATTTGAAGGACTGCGATTAGCACTGCCTTCGTTTTTTTTTGTTTTTTTTAACGTTGTTGTCAAACAGCAGAGGTCTTCAGAACGGAAGTGATGAAACACAAGAGGAAGCGCGTATTTAGCGCCAAAGCTTGAGTCGGTAGCAGAAGCCCGTAAACATGGATGTTCTTCGCAAAATTAAGACAAAAGTTTCCGCAGACTTCAAGATGCGAGGACTCATGCTTCGCCCGTATGTATTATATTAGCTACCGTTATTTTGATAAGTTTTCTCATTAAAGAAGGCATTTCACCAAGAGTATCCCACAATGACAGCTTTAAATGGTGGCAATAATGTTTTCTACACAATCCATTCAACTGCTCGACACCTCTATTATTGTATCCGCCGCTATACACATATCAATAGTTCAATGTATGGGGTTTGTGTTTTTATATCAGTGTTAAAAATGTTCATGGAATGTTCCATTATTACAGAGATGCTAGTAAATACCTTGTGGAAATCTTGGAGTCTGTCAATCCCAACGAGCTGGAGGATGTTATTGAAAAGATATTGGATGCAGTTGAAAAGCAGCCACGTAAGTCTAGACTCTCAATGATTTGTCTTAAACATGTATGCATTAGTGATGTATATAATGATGTCCAAATTTGCATTGCAACAGTTTCCTCTTCTATGATCGAGCTGAGTGTCATGGAAACTGCTGTTCAGGACTGCAGTCAGTCGTGTGATGAAAACATGTAGGTCAATGTTATTCTTTCATGTTATTAATTTATGACATTACATTGTTACACTACATGTAAATACATGTAATAATAACTCACTATAAGGCAGTGGCCATTACAGGGACAACTATCCTTTATCCCCCAATGCATTGATTTAAAATGATGCCCTGTGAATTGATTTCTATGTACAGAGACAATGTGTTCAACATCATTGGAGCGTTTGATGTGCCCAGATACATCTACAGTGTGGAGCGGAAGAAATTTGTACCGTAAGCTAATAATTTCACTATGATGTCCATTCAATTATCAATTCAATTGTACATGTACAGACTTTTTTTTAGTAAGAATAGTGGTAATATCATTCGGTGCTGATCAGGTTACCATTGACTTATATTTTTACCTTTTTGACTTTGTCCCACTCAGCATCAATATGACCAAGCATCCAGCTCCCAGTCTGTGTGGTGTAGCGAGGGACAAGGCTGAGCTTTTCAGAGAACGCTACACCATTCTGCAACAGGTTTGAATTCATTCAGTCTCTTTATGTGCGTGTTTGCTGTATACGCCGTCTCGAACGTCTGGTATCTATTGGCTCTGCAGTTAAAAAAAAAACGTTATTATCTTTTTATTATCAATGTAAGTACATGTCTTTGTTTATTTCTAGCGAACACATCGACACGAGCTCTTTACCCTACCGGCGATAGGCTCTGCTGTCGACGAGAGTAGAAACAAGTTCCAGGTAACAAATCCCAAATACAATAGCTTTTGCTGATTCTTGGATCATCTCCTTTTTTTTTTCATTCAAATGCAGTGAACTGTATTTCTGTGGCTGTGCTGTTTTGGTTTCTAGCTGAAAACCATTGAGGCGCTCTTGGGCAGCACAGCCAAACTGGGAGAGGTCATCGTGCTGGGGATGATCACGCAGCTGAAGGAGGTAGGCCACTGACACCGGTCTGTTCTCACTTGTGTAATATCCATATCATTTTAGTATATTTAGAGGTTAGTAAAATATACAGTCATTAATATCAATCTATTCTTTTTTTTTAGGGTAAATTCTTCCTTGAGGACCTCACTGGTACCGTACAGCTGGACATGTCCAAAGCAATATCCTTTTTCCACATGCCAGAACTAAAAATCCTTTTGTAGTTTAAAATTGTCTGTCAACATGATATTTAGGCTTGTGAAACTCATGTTATTGTTTATAAATTATTATTATTTCTGAATCATCCATACTAATAATAGTTCATTATTTCCATGCTATCAATGTAAGCACACACTTAACCCTGCCTATACCAGTTCCATAATGGCCTGTACACAGAATCCTGCTTTGTGCTAGCAGAGGGTGAGTAGAAACCACCCGAATTCATATTATGGTCAAGGCAATGAACCCTATTTGTGTTTTTTATAAGCATTAGCTGATGTTTTACTTTGTCTCCTAAAGGCTGGTATGAGGACTCGTTGTTCCATGTAAACGCCTTTGGCTTCCCACCAACAGAACCTTCTTCAACGACAAGGTGGGTATTGGTTCATTTTAAACCAAAATTTATTAAAATCATTTTTTTTTTTTAATAATAATTATTACTTGGCCATGATGGCTCTTTAATTCACACTTTTAAAGGGGACATATTATCAAAGCAACACTTTTCCTGGGAATGGTTGCATGATTTTTTTTGAGCGAGATACGCATTTCTGAAAGTACCCCGCCTACAGTTAACAAAAGAGTAACTGTAGGCTTACCAAACGACAAAGTCGGTTTCGGCGCCCCCTCCTAGGAAGGGGGAAGGGGGCACACTTGAATATCACCTCTCACTTTGTTTTGGGGTTTGGGGTTTGGGGACCAGCGGATGAGCTCTGGGCGAAGATGTTCGTATTTCAGAAGCAGGAAGATTCCATATAAAAATAGCCGTTGAATTTGTGCGTTTGCCGTGTGAATGCCTGGCAGGGAGTCTGTCGGAGCTCAGCTCTGGGAGTAAAATCCTTTTTTCTCTTCCATGCCGCGGTTCAATCTGGACTTCAGAGAGTCAAAGCCAAAGTTCCTTTCCCCCAATTCTTCTCAACTGGGGCCGAGATAACACCGAGTCTTTACTTGTTGTGGAAGTACCAGAGACGTCAGACACAGTCTTTATGATTCATAATATCATCCCTGGCGCACATAGCTTTTGGCAGTGATATTAAATATTATAATATAGATACCTGTACATTATTATTATTATTATTATTATTATTATTATTATATTCTATAGATATAGAGATCCGGGAGTCCGCAAACGGCAACAATCAATTCTCCTCCAAGCTGTGGTTCACTCTGACAGCTGATAGCTCATTTGCATTAAAGATACAGACACCAGAAACAGCACATTCTGAAGGGAATGAAACGGGGTAGGCGAGATTTTTTTCTCCTAGAAGCTATTTCCAGCAAACAGCTTCAAAAACATGTTTTCTGGAGCTCGTATACTATGTTTACTTGTTGGGAAAACACTATAATATGTCTCCTTTAACATCTGTCCTTAGTCAAAAGTGTAAAGTGTGTTATTTTATCTCCAGAGCTTACTATGGAAACTTGAACTTCTTTGGTGGCCCGTCAACCACGTCAGTCAAAGCATCTGCGAAGCTGAAGCATTTGGAAGAGGAGAATGAGGACGCCATGTTTGTAGTCCTATCTGATGTGTGGCTGGACAGTGTTGAGGTGATGGAGAAAATTCACACCATGTTCTCAGGTACTCGTTTTGATTGTATGACTTTATATAAGATATGCATTTATTAAAATGCATATTTGTATTGTCTTATTTACACATTTTATTAAGAAAGTCAAGTTAACCACTCAAACATGCGCCGACGCGTAATCTTTCTGTGTTTAGGGTTATTGGAGTCACAGGGTTGAAGAAGCCATTACAATCATGAGAATGAATATTCTGATACAAACCTAGTGTGTGTGTGTGTGTGTGTGTGTGTGTGTGTGTGTGTGTGTGTGTGTGTGTGTGTGTGTGTATGTGTATGTGTGTGTGTGTTTTGTGGTGTAGGCTATGCTACAGTGCCTCCTACCTGTTTCATCTTTTGTGGAAACTTCTCCTCTGCTCCCTATGGGAAAACACAAATCAAATCACTCAAAGGTAAGCGAGATGAATAATCGAATAGGTAATTAAATATAATATAGTATAGTCTTTGAGAGATGCAGTAAAGGGAAGTGACAATACACTTTGTTTTCAGAATCTTTGAAGACTCTTGCTGATGCAATCTGCTCCTATCCCAGCATTCACACCAGGTATTGTAGGTTTGAAATTAACTTATCTTTCTCTTCCTATTATGGTTAATATTTGGTGCATATATCAGAAGAAGGTTAGCCAGTAACAATTTCAGCCTACACCAGCGAAACTCAAAGTTATGCCAAAATCTGTTGCATTGTAGACGACATATCAATAAATAGCTTCTTAAGGGAGCTCCTGTATGATATATACTGTATAAATACAATATCATTTATATTTATTTCTCTTCAAACCATAGTAGCCGCTTCGTCTTCGTACCAGGTCCTGAAGACCCGGGCCCCAGCACAATTTTACCACGGTAAACATTTTCGACGTCATTATCCGTTTGATTGAATGACAAATGTTTTTCGTGAACGTCTAAACACTGCATGCTTTTTCTTCTCCCCAGGCCTCCGTTGGCTGACCACATCACGGAGGACTTCCGAGAGAGGATTCCCTTCTCTGTGTTCACCACCAACCCATGCAGGTAGGATTATGGAAGTTTACAGGTTTCTTTCGAATACACACATACGAAACAAGGTCACTGGTTATTTTGGTGGTTATCAGACACCAGTTTTACATCATGAATCACATGGCTATGACACAATGACGGTATTAAAAGGTATCATAAATTTGGCGTGGGAATGACGCACCCCGCCTCTTTCCAGCCCAAAACACATTTCTTTAAATCACAAAGTGTTCAAATTCCATCTGAAAAAGTGGGTCCATTGACTCTTTAAATGATACCGATGTTGTGATTCTGGCCACTGGTTGGTAGTTGCTGAGAATGATACCTTACGGGTTGGCAGGATTCAGTACTGCAGCCAGGAGATTGTGATCATCAGGGAAGACCTAGTCAACAAGATGTGCCGAAACTGTGTCCGCATGCCAACCAACAGCCTGGACATCCCCAACCATGTGAGTAGCGGCGTCCTCCCGCTCTGTGTGTAACTTGATGGCCAAAAGCACATTATTAGCAGACGGGAAGAAATGGTTTTCAGAGACTACAAGTTAAAATTGAATCGCAAGTGATCCCACATGGGGGCAATGATGTTATTTTAAAGGCACCTCTAGGGACAGGCATTGGAAATGAGCTAAAGCTACAAATGCTATGATGCTTTCTGCTGTATTGGGCACAATCCACATGAGTTGTATCTATCCCTAGCAAATAAACACAAACTTACTAATTTGAATTAAAATAAAGACAAGCTATTTACTATTCATATACTCAGTGAGCAGAACATTTTGCATAAATGTCTTTAATTAATTATTTAACAGGTAGGTG
Organism: Melanogrammus aeglefinus; assembly: GCA_900291075.1. Taxonomy (NCBI): domain Eukaryota; kingdom Metazoa; phylum Chordata; class Actinopteri; order Gadiformes; family Gadidae; genus Melanogrammus; species Melanogrammus aeglefinus. The sequence continues at coordinate 370,316 of OLKM01000100.1, forward strand.
CAGGTAGACTGGCTATTCAAGGTTCAAACACTGAGCCTGGGAGTCAAACACGCTAAAACCACTGGACAATCCCCCCCCCCCCCCCAAGCAAGTAGTTGAGTTCCTGATGGGTGTCGTGACTCGTGACATGTGCTGTGCATGGTTCTTTGTCTGTCTTTTAGTTTGTGAAGACGATCCTCTCCCAGGGCCACCTGACGCCCCTGCCCCTGTACGTGAGCCCTGTGTTCTGGGCGTACGACTACGCGCTGCGGGTCTACCCGGTCCCCGACGTTGTCATCTTTGCAGACAAGTACGACCCGTTCAGCATCACCAACGCAGACTGCCTCTGCATCAACCCGGTAGGGAAACCCTGACTTTTGTCTTCTTTTTGAATAGCTGTACTCGGTTGACATAACGTTGGCGATTCTGTATTTGTATTGATTTATAATTACTTTATTATAACAGGGTTCATTTCCAAGGAGTGGCTTCACGTTCAAAGTGTATTACCCTTCGAACAGGACTGTTGAGGACAGGTGGGTTGGATTGTCTCTCTCTTTTTGGTATTTTCGTGTTTTAATAAAAATAAAATATTTATAATTGATAGGCTTTGTATTATGAGGCTAATGTTGTATCTATTTCGTTACAGCAAACTTCAGGGACTCTAACGATTTGGATTTGCAACGGGATCTGCTGGCGTGTTTTATTCCTGCTTTGTAAAATGTGTCCAACTTTAATATTTTAATATGTATGTACCTTTTTTATGTAAAATAACTAATAAAGGATTAAATTCCTAATGTGACATTGTCCAGCTTTTTACTGGTATAGTAAATACAAGTACTGAGTAATCTTTTTAAAAACGTATTTTAGGATGTATATTTAATGACCTTTGAGGAACATCAATAATAAGGCTCATTGTTTTCTCTTTTTATAACAGCCAGTTCTCATAGTTTTAATAAAAAATTGACACACCTCACATATATTGACACAGACCCAACCACTCTGGCCCCGCCCCGAACGCGATTCGAAAAAAATGTACGGTATGGGCGCCGCCTACTGGCATACACTTTTGTTGAAAGAATTAGTGTTTATAGTAGCCGATTCATTCTGTTAGAATTAAGTTGGTATACTTACGAAAATGTTATATTGGACGGTGGAAATAATTACGAACGACCGAAAAGTAATTTTTGCTTTGACCTTTCAAAAATGGCGTATTAAGGGGGTCCGTGTTTACAACTTCCGGTCGTGCCCCCGGAATTTCTCGACCTCACATTTATGGCGTGTTGCTATTGAAAATTGAAGAGAAAAACAAATATTTCTAAGGTAAGCCTATACGTTTAAAATGTTCATTAATAGAATATTGTTCATACAATGCAGTTCATACAATTCAGTGCAGTATTAATGTAATGGCAAACGTGTCAGCCTGAAACGGATGCTTTGCTTGCTATGAAATAATAAGCCATGGTACATTCGCAGATGGACAGCTGCTCATACTAATTATCTAACTTGCCTTACTAGCCAGACAGGATATTTATGAAAACTACATCAATATCCCGTCTGGATAAAAGCAATTCCTTCGTGAACTGCTAATCATGCGTTCATTACTCCGTAAACAAGGAAATGTGCAAATAGTTGGGGCAAAAATATTGAGTATTTATAGCCAGATGGCAGATTGGACCTCATAGAAATTATGTCTTTGTTCTTTATCCTTCATATCTAGGTGGCTCCGTCATTTATAGACACCCAGGAGTGGGTGTCCTGACCTGTTCGAAACCCTTTTCTTTCGGACCAGTAAGGAATCACAAGTCATAGTTGTTGGACTCGCAACTTAAGACCGAGATGGACGAGGAAATGGGCGAAGATTTGCCCGCAAGAGAGGAGGAAGACGAGGAATCGGAGGGAGATGAGGAATTTGATTGGATTGTAGAAAATGACGGCGATGATGATGACGAAGAAGATGATGACGTTGAAGAAGAAGACGATGATCCCCTTGTAACTGAACAGTCAGAGAACTTTGAGGTCGACACTCCGCCAGAACGCAGTGGCCATATAGCAGTAGTAGATAGAAACTGCATGTATGTTTGGGGTGGTTACAAGGTAAGTTTCCTATATTTGGAAGATGTAATAGCACATACTATTGTTTGACATATGTAGCTATATTGCTCATTGGCAGCCACTTTGGAATAGTTATGTTATGTCATTCTTTTTTGTCAAGAATGCTGTCAACCATGGATTCTTTGACCTGTACTTGCCAAGAAATGAGCTCTGGGAATACAACATGGAGACCGGAGTATGGTAAAATAAAAATTAATTCCTAACCTTGCAATCCAAATGGATACAGAACAGAAATGGCTGTTATTGAAAAGAATAATCTGTTTACAGGACAAAGCGTATAACTGGAGGTAACCTCTTCACATCGATGTCTGGCAGCTGCGGGGTGTGTGTGAACGGAGTCCTCTATCTGTTCGCAGGGCACTATGCCAGGGGAAACATCAACAGGGTACTGTCTCTATTTTATCCCTTTGTTACTGTCTTGGTACAATATACCGATTTATAGAACTGCTTGTTGAGCCAACTGGAATAAAGGACAGGGCTGTTGGTAAATCTTGCCTAACGCCTTGTGTTCAGTGCTACTTCTTGTCTTACTAATATATCACTATTATGTAATGTCTTCCTGTCCAGATCTTCTGTCTGAACCTTAGAGCCTCCCTCCTCATCTGGGAGGAAATGAAGGATCTGAAGGGAGTCCCTCCGTCTTGCAAGGATAAGCTGGGCTGCTGGGTCCAGAAGAACAAGTATGAACTCGAGACTGGAATCAGTTTTGTTTTTATTTGTTAAAGGGGCTGTGAACCCAAAACAGTTTTTTTGGGTTATATGTCTTGTATGATCATCAACATAGCATTCTATGCCATTTGGACACTTCTCGTATGCCAGGGTTTGTGTCGCATTTCCTATACAACATCGCTCATTATAGCTTTCACACACAATGCAGCCCTTCCTTCCAAGAGCTCTCAGCCCGATCCTATTTTTGTTCAAATTCGAGCTGAAACCAGGCGTTCACTTTAACAAAAAAAAAACAATTTTAGGTTAGTTTGCAAAAGACGCCTAGGTAAATTAACATATGTAAACGTATGCTATTGCATACGTTACCTGTTATTGGCAGATTATGCTTACCGAATCACCTGCTGATCAGCGTTGATGCAACACACCTGTGCTGAAGCTAAATTGAAGGGGAGGCCAGGGAGCTGGCAACCCTGTCCCAGAATGAATTTCTTTTAATTTCTCATGATTTTTACAGGCTGATATTTTTCGGAGGTTATGGTTATGCACCACAAGGACAGCATCGGGGAACATTTGAATATGACGTAACCTCGTCATTGGGGGTGAGTGTTTGACACATTACCATGTTCTATGCTTTGTATAAAAAATACAAAGATTTAAAAAAAAAAAAATGCTTCAATTTAAAAACAGTATCCCAACATGGTCATGCTTTTGCTTTACATTTTCTGTGCTTTTTTTAGTGGAACAGCCCCAGTCGAGGCTGGAACAACCACATCCACATTCTGGACCTGGAGACGTCCACGTGGAGCCAGCCCATAACTAAGGTGAACGCCTTCTAACGTGCACACAGTCTTCATGATTATACTTAATCTCTCAAGAGCGGCAGGCCCCCACAATTCCCAGAATGCTTCTGAACCTCTGGAGAATTAAAAAAAATGTGGATGAGGGTTGGTTATTCCGACAGACCCATGTAGATAGTTTTGCCGTCGGCCTAACATTTTACATCCACCTGAAACCATTCCTGGAATCTGGGGGAAACCGAAGTTGTATATTTGAAATGCGGCTCTTTGAACTCTCTCCCTGCCCTCTTGCCTCCATAGGGTAACACTCCGTCTCCCAGGGCCGCCCACGCCTGTGCCACGGTGGGCAACAGAGGCTATGTGTTTGGAGGACGATACAAGGTACAAAATAAGTCTGTTTGATTTATGAATATGAATGCTCGTTTAGCCGCTGCAATGGACGGTGACGCGTGTTTCATGTCCACAGAACTTCAGACTAAACGACCTGTACTACGTCGAAATGGACTCCTGGGAGTGGCACGAGATGTAAGCAATCAGCGGAAAAAGAGAACGTTATAAATGTGAGGCGGAATAAATGGAAACCCGAGCCGAAAAACCCGAGCTCTGCAGTCTGTGGTGTGGCTCATTGAATAACATGGGAGTGGCTTGATGGGCAGATGCACTTTACGTTTGTGCTCTGCTGCGTGTCCGCAGTAAATCAGCCAGACTGGCCGTTTGAGTTCAGGGTTTATTATTATTATATGCTAAAAACCTGTAAACTGACCTCACGTCCTGTTTCCTCGTCTCCTTCCTGTGACCTCACAGGAGTGTCCCCGCGGGGGGTCCTTCGGGACGGTCCTGGCACTCCTTCACCCCCGTGTCAGAAGATCACGTCTTCCTCTTCGGGGGCTTCACCACGGAGAGGGAGACACTGAGTGAGTCAGAGGCCCGGAGAACGAGATTTGTCCCCCGAGGTGGACACAACCTAAAGGCACGGTTATGGTTCCACGTCGACGCGCCGCAATGACCGCGCAGGCGCTACGGCGCAGTCGTGGACCTGTTTTGGATCTGCGTTGGGTTTTAGTGAGCGGACCAATCGGAGCCCTCGCTGCTGCATCGCATCGACGCAAAGTTACAATTTTTGGGAGGCGCACGTCAGGCCCTTGCGGTGGACGCAAGGAGGATCTGCAAGGATGTAATTGGTCCGTAAACGCCCTTGCATTTCGTCGACGTGGAACCATAACTAAGCCTTTACTAAGAAGCCGCTTGTGTATATATTACCTACTGGCTGTACTCCCTAGAGATACTAACCCATATGTATTCCCCAGGTGACGGATGGCTTTACTGTGCCAGTAAGAACGAGTGGAAGCCTTTCACACACAGTCACACAGAAAGCCCCAGGTGAGCTTCTGGTGGTGTGTCAGTTTGCGTGTGTATACAGCATGTGAGATGGAAAGGATGTTTGACAAGGGCAGGTTTTCTGATTTATAATATACCTACACTTTTTGTTCCTGGGTTTCGACCGACTTGTAGATGGGAGATAATGGGTATTGCTTTTGGGTCTGTCAAACTGTATGTGTTTGTTTTGTATCGGATGTATTTCAGTTTTGCTCTAATGCATTTCAATGAATGGTCCAATTCAACTTTTTAGACAATTTATAGATATTGGGATGTGGTGAGTGTATTGGTGTACCTGTATGATCCATCGTGTTGTGTCTCTGCATCGCCCAGGCTTTGGCACACGGCTTGTTCGGGTGCAGACGGGGAGGTGTTTGTGTTCGGAGGCTGTGCGAACAACCTGCTATCGCATCAAAGAGCTGTGAGTTGAGCTGAACATGCAGCCTAATGCCACATGAAATCCGTAGAACATACTCCCTTTTTTTATAACAGAATGTGTTTCAATCAAACAGGCCCACAGCAATGAGCTGCTGATCTTCAACGTGCAACCAAAATCGCTTCTTCGGTGAGTTGATTTTCGTCCCTTTCTTTGGGCTATTTACGTCATCCTCATAATCTTCAAACCACTTCGCATAGCAGCTCTAGCAGGGGGGCCCCAGACTTCCCTTTCCTGGGCCACATTGATCAGCTCTGACTGGGGAATCCCAAGGCGTTCCCAGACCAGTGTTGAGACATAATCTCTCCACCCAGTCCTGGGTTTTCCCAGAGGTCTCCCCCCCCCAGGCTGTCAACCTTATATTTTATGTTATTAATGTCACCTGCAAACTTGGTTTTCATATTATAAACTCCAAAAACATCAGTCAATCAACACGTCTCCTTACAAGAGGTGCATCCGTCCGTCCGTCTGTCCTCCAGGTACTGCATGCAGGTGGCTCTCACGCACAGGGAGCGTCTGGCCGGCTCCTGGGACTGCCTGCCCAAGCACCTGCTGCACAGCCTCCAGCAGAGAGTGGGCCGTGTGAACACCCCCGGCTCATAGTCCAGGAACACGCGGCCCAGCCACCCCTCCACATCTGATAAAGATTGCAATTCTGTGCGCATACCCATAAATGCCTGCCATAGCATGTACTTACTTCCACACCAGTGGGGCACATACCAAATTCGATAATTCTATCCCTCAAAATTTGGCTGTAACAATCATTGAGGCACCCATAGACCGCTGGCTATTCGATGTGCTTCAGAGACCGTCAATGCAGTTTGTGAAAGTATTTGCATTGTGATGGTCGAGATTTGGTTGGTTTCAACTGTTATTCAGAATGAAGCGTCCCTTTAAAGCTAAAATTGTAATCAATAATTGCAATAATATTTCTTTTTGGTGACAGTAAAGTACTGAGCATGTTAATCTTGTATATATTGTAATTTATATTGTTTTGCAATGTGGTATGTGGTTGTGGTTTAAAGGCATTTTGCCATCTTAGAAATGATTGAATACAGCTTAATCCCTTACCTTGTTTTCAAAAGGCTCTTGTAGCGTTTCATCTGGGAATCATGTAGCTTTGTAGGTAGTTGACGTTGGGCCATGTTGCACTGAAACTTCCTCGGTTCTCTCTTTGGTATCATAACTACAATGCAGAACACATTGTATAAAACCTATTTAAAATGTTGTAGTCGAGCAAAAAATAAACTCAAACGATTTTGTATTGTTAATTTAGCATGTTTTTATTTGAAAAAAAAAAACACATTCCATCTCAGATTTAAAAAAAAATTGAAAGCTGACCCTCGGGGTCTAAAAGAAACCAACCAGTCTGTTTATCTATCCTCTATAAATTATAATTAAAATACTCAAGGCTTAAACTGATCAAAATTCTCCTTTTGATTCTCATTTCCTCTTGGCCGCCAGTAGGTTTGGTGCAGATACTTTAACTTTGCCAGGCATGTTCCTTGACAAGTCCGTATCCTGCAACACACAGTATCCCGGTTACAAGATGAACACTTACTTGGAGACCACCAAGTTTCCTCTTAATAAAAAGGAGTGTAAATACAGCAAGAAGCAAACTGGCATATACTGTAAAGACTTGCAATCTGTCTATTCCTGTTCAAGAAATAGGGCTTAAAGTAAAATCGCTTTAGCAAGTGTTTAGAATATTCTTTTTTTTATGTTTAAAAGTGGTCCTCAAACCAACCTTGACGCTGCGGAACAGGTCCTTCTCTCTCACGGTGACCTCCCTGGCTTTCATGAAGCTGAGGACTGCAGTGCGCGCAGCTGAAAGAAGACCGCATCCCAGGGTTGTAATTTATACATTGCACTCATTAAGTCCAAAGATCATTCAGAAACAAAGAACTGATACCTACCTTTGCCCTTCTTTTGGGCGCCTGGCGTCAATTTCACCTTATGCCTGCAGACAAACCACCAAAGGATTATAAAATAAATGTGAACATCTCCCCATGTGCTAAAGTGTCGTCCGGTAGATTACGACATACTTGTAGTTGGAGAGGGCGGTGTAGGGTGCACAGACGGGCACGGCAAACAGCAGCACATCCTCTGCATGGGGCTGGCCAGTCAGAGAGGTGAGGAGGTTCTCTGCTTCCTGGTCACACACCAAACGAGTACACGCACGCAGTCAGAGAAGACACATGACAGCTTTACATGAAGATCAATCTACAGAGCGACTACAATAAACATTTCTCATGTATGCAGAGTACACGGATATTAACCGTGAGTACGTCATGCTTTCTGTGGGTTTGACTTAAGTACATGGAAACTGAGGGGAAACGTACCTCGGCTCCAGGGTTGTCCTGGTCCACCTCATCGTCCTGCAAGAGTGTCACCAGACTCATTTTTTTAATTCTCATATGGAAAGCAGAACCTCCCTCAATGTCATTGAACGCATTTAACACATTTTAAAAGGTGACATATTATACCACCTGGTGTCAGTGCGTCCTCTGACATCACAAGTGGGCGTGTTGTCCACCTAGATGTACGACGGATAGATGAGCAACAGTTTGCTACAGTCCAATGGGTAGGCTGGTAGACTGATCTATCCCCAGCACACACACCTACTTGTGATGTCAGAAGAGGCCGATCCTCACAGGGGCTTGTGATGGTTACTCACACTCACACCGGGAGGTAAATGTGGGTCACCTTCAATTGAGTCAAGGATTCCTAAGGGGGGGCCGGGTGTCGTCTCTCACCTTGTCCTCTGGTTCGGCGGGCTCTCCTGGGTCCTCCCCCTCAGCACACACCTCTATCCTCACCGGTGGCGCCGCAACACGGGGGTTTCTGGGGTCCTCTTTTGACCGGCTCGTCTTTCCCCTTCTTCCCTTTCTTCCCCTTCTCCTTCTCCTCCTTGGCGGAGCCAGCGGACTAGTTGACGACCCAAAGCGGTTACGTTATCACATAGTGCCATCACCGTGAAACCTGGGACTGTTTCAGGCTTCAGCCACTTTTTGGGACTGCTGTTATAACATGTTAGCGATTTAGAAATATTTTGTCCATACAAAGGATGAAGGGTTTTATGTTAACTTAAAACAACGTGTGGCTAAATGTGTCAATAAGGGTTTCCCGCAGAAAATGTTTATGTTGAGGTGATGGGGTGGGGTCGTCTTAGTTAAGGCGGCGGGCGTGTGTTGCTTGGACGGCCTCTGTCACGTTAAAATTGTACCGGGGGCGAAAATTGTACCGGCCTACGTCATCGTTTGTTTACATCCTGACAACCTGCCAACAGACGACGCGATGCAGAAAACATGTTTCCAAACGACGAAATAACATAATACAGATAGCAGATCGCTATCTGTATTATGATAGATAGCGATAACAATTGTTTTTACTTTATATTTGTATTGTATTTAATTGTTTAATCGAAACAATAAAAAAATTTGCCCGCAAAACGGGCGATCGCGTCAAATGACGCTTCAAATGACGTAGGAAGGTTCTTGAAACATAATACAGATAACGGATCGCTAGATAACACTTGTTTCGATTAAACAATTAAATACAATACAAATATAAAGTAAAAACAATTGTTATCGCTATCTATCATAATACAGATAGCGATCCGCTATCTGTATTATGTTATTTCGTCGTTTGGAAACATGTTTTCTGCATTGCGTCGTCTGTTGCCGGTTGTCAGGATGTAAACAAACGATGACGTAGGCCGGTACAATTTTCGCCCCCGGTACAATTTTAACGTGACACCTCCTAAGCTGTAAAACCCTGGTGTGTATACACTATTTGGGCATGGCTCTCACCCCCAGCAGTTTCATCATCAGCTCCTTGTCCTCTTCATCCTGGTCCCTGTACTTCTCCTTGATCTTCTTAAGCTTGTTCTAAAAGATGCATGACACGAGGGACGGGGTAAAACAATCGTTACTTTCAGTACCATCATTCCACCGTCATCTGTAAAGAACTAGAAAGGACAACAGTACTCGCTGTTAAACGCGACGAGAAACCACACACAACCTTGAAATCGTAACGTTCCACTCGACGTACTCTCTGCACCGGAACTTAATGTTTGGCTGACCTTTTGACCCCTCTTGGGGGGTTCTTGGGCGAATGCTGCAGCTCCTCCTCCCCCTTTATTCTCCTGGCTGGCGGCCCGGACAGCAGGCGAACCGTCTGTCTTCTTCTCCTCCTCCTCTTCTCCCTTAGCCTCACCGTCCTTCTGCTGCTTCTTCTTCTTCTCTTCCCTGATGGCACACGGAGAGGAAACAAAAACAACCTAATGACCCGTTTTATAAACCACTGTTTCTATAGGCCAGTCTGACCCAAGACACGTTTGTAAACATGTCGCTTTATACATTCTGACAACCAACCCCCAACCCATGTTTCTGGAGTAAAGCCTGATTGTAGGAGTTGGTCAGGAACGGTCAGTGCATCGTGGCCGTGTTCGGTGTCTGGTTTGCGTTCCAATAGCTCACCTCCTCTGCTTGGCGGTCATGTGCTTTCTCCCCGTGGCCTCCGCATCAACCTGGAGACACACATTTAGATCAGCGGTTCCTAACCTTGGGGTCGGGACCCCACTCAATGTTGCCTGATGTGCACATTATTAGGTCGCAGGGGGACAACGATTTGATGGTAGATTGACTAAAACATAATTAAAAAGATTTGAAAGGCCTCATAAAAATATGATATATGCACACAAAGAGATTAAAGAATCAAACAACACACAAGCCATTTACCACTAATCAAACTCAATGATGTGGATTGTGGAAGCAGATTAAAGTCTTGGATGCATTAATAAGACCTAAAAATAATAAGCTTGTGAACCAAGTGGTTAGTTAGTGGTTAGTTGTTAGTTAAAGGCAATAGAACAACTCATGCTACTGTTACGGTGCCATCTAATGCAATATTTTTTATAGTATGTTAGGTATGATTGAACGTTTAGGGATTCATGACTGAGATAAAAGGTCACCAATCACCTGGATGGTCTCTTCCTTTGGGATAATGGCAATAGCAGCAGGCCTGGCAGAAGACAAAACAAAATATGAAAAAATTATATCCCAAGCGACTTGCAGTGAAAACATGTCATTACTCTCGGCTTCGACACCCGTATAACCCATCAGTGGTAGATAAAGTGCAGTGTAATCTCCTCTGCTTAAATAGCTGGTAGGGGCTAGCCACCTGGTTTGGGGGTACAAAGATAAGGCCCAATCCCATTTCTACCCCTTACCCCTTCCCCTTACCCCTCCCCCTTGTTTTGAAGGGGTAAGGGTAAGGGGTAAGGGTAAGTGGACGGGTAAGGGGTAAGGGGAAGGGGGAAGGGGAAGGGGGAAGGTTAAGGGGTACGGGTAAGGGGTAGGGTAAGGGGTAGAAATGGGATTGGGCCTAAGCTACACCAGTGAAGCACACCTGCCAGGCTGTAAGTGGGAGAGGGATATGGTGGTGTCTGGAAAGCAGATGTCGTCTTCATTCTCCTCGACCTCCACTACTCCCTCCCCTTCCTCCTCCTTCTCTTCTTCCTCCTCCTCCTCCTCCGCCTCCTCCTCCTCTTCCTCCTCCTCCTCCTTGACGCCCTCCTTCTCCTCCTCAGGGATAAGTGGAAGCTCTTTGGGAGCTGCCTCTCCCACCTTCTCCCCTTCTCCTCCCTCCTCCCCCTCGTTGCTGCTGTCGTCCCCTAGGAAGAGGCAAGGGGCAGAGACAACTTATGACGAGCTCATGGGGGGAAATCTGCGCCCGTTTCTTAATTAATTAACACTTAATTGATCCCAAAGAAAGTTGGTTTCCCAGGGGCATTCAAAGATGGAAAATGAAAGCACAGAGAAGATACAACATCAAATAAAAAGGCAAAAGTTAAAAGACAGTAATAAGAAGTAACGGTACAAAAAAACTAAATTAACGTTATGTACAGAGGGTCAATAAGAGTCCAACTCCTTGGCTAAGGCCCCCGTATCGCTATGCTAGGAACCAGAGAGCTTTGTGGACCCCTGCGTGGCCCCTGGTTGTGGCCCTTACCGATCAACTCCTCCCCATCCTCTAGCAGCTCCGCCGCACTGGACGTCTCCGCCTCCATGTCCTCCTCGACGGTCTTCACCTTCCTCTCCCCGCGGTGCCTGAACACACTCTGCTCGTCCACCTGCACAAGAGGGGCACCGAGACATCGGTTCTGATGGGCAGCAGTTGGCAGAGAATGGACAGCGAGAATAGACCCACAGAGAGAATAGATAAAGAGAGAATAGACCCACAGAGAGAGAATAGACCCACAGAGAGAATAGACCCACAGAGAGAGGACAGCGAGAATAGACCCACAGAGAGAATAGACCCACAGAGAGAATAGACCCACAGAGAGAATAGACCCACAGAGAGAATAGACCCACAGAGAGAATAGACCCACAGAGAGAATAGACCCACAGAGAGAGAATAGACAGAGAAAATAGACAGAGAAAATAGAACCACAGAGAGAGAATAGATAAAGAGAGAATAGGACCCACAGAGAGAATAGACCCACAGAGAGAATAGACCCACAGAGAGAATAGACCCACAGAGAGAGAATATACCCACAGAGAGAATAGACCCACAGAGAGAATAGACCCACAGAGAGAGAATATACCCACAGAGAGAATAGACCCACAGAGAGAATAGACCCACAGAGAGAATAGACCTAAAGAGAGAGGACAGACAGAGAGAATAGAACCACAGAGAGAATAGACAAGAGAGAATAGAACCACAGAGAGACAATAGATAAAGAGAGAATAGAACCACAGAGAGAGAATAGATAAGAGAATAGGACCACAGAGAGAGAATAGACACAGAGAGAATAGAACCACAGAGAGAATAGACAGAGGGAATAGACCAACAGAGAGGCAATAGACCAACAGAGAGACAATAGACACACAGAGAACAGACAAAGAATAGAAACACACTAAATAGACACAGATAATATTAACACAGAGAGAATAGACACAAAGAGAATAGAGACACAAAGAGAATAGACACAAAGAGAATAGACACAAAGAGAATACACACACACACTGAATATTCTTTGTGCTTGCAGGAGGGATTTACCTTGAAGACGAAGCTGAAGCCCATCATTAAATATGACGGTGGCATGTAGTTCTTCTTCCCTGTGGATGAACACATGTTTAGCCTCATTTTCCCCTTTCACTAGAAGTGTATATTAGATGTATAGACAGAGATGAAGAGATTGCCTGACATATACCTCTGATCATAAAACTTCCAGTAGTCAGGTACTCTCCAGTGGGAGCCGTTTTGGAGACCTGCCCGTCGTAAGATCGTAAAAAAAAAAAGGATATTATGAGCAGTGCCATACTGACAGTGTTTGATACTGTATGTGCATTTGGAGCAGCTATTCTTGACACCTAGAACCCATCTATACATTAAATCAAACGCCACGCAATACAAAAAGTCAAGCTACAAACTTAATGATTACCAATTAAAAGTAAAAAACAACATGTTTGCATCTCCTTAAAAGGGCCCCTCTTTTACCACCAGGTGTGAGTGTGATTAACCATCACACTCAACAAGTGGGAGTGTCCACTGCTCGATAGATCAGTCTACCAGCCAACCCCTTGGACTGTAGCAACATTCATACATCTAGGTCGAAACTCACACTTTGAAACGGCTTGTAAGGGCTGGTCACACTTAAACCTGGTGGTGAAATAGTGTCCTTTAAAAGCAGCCCGACACAACCAAACCCCAAATGACATCAACGCTACAACCGTAGTGAACAAGGTGGTCTCACCTGGTGGTGGTGGACCCACCAGGCGCTGGTGATGACCTTGGCGTCCCAGGCGGCGCTGTAGCACACAGCCATAGTCCCAGCCTCCGTCAGGCTACGGGGGGGGATAGGAATCCCTGGAGTATGGAGGAAAATGGTGGAAGAAGTAAATATGAGTACAACAAATAAAGTAAAGGAAGTTACAGCAAATTGGGGTTTTTTTGAAGAAGGAATGCTAAAATTGGACACCACAAATTAAAGATTATTTATTATTTTTATGTTTTTTTTTTTATTCCCACATTTAAATGGCAAATGATATCATTAAGCACAATTTCAGCCAATCAGGAAGAGCAACATAGCACTTTAATGAAAGGGAGCTCTGAAAGGGCGGGCCTACCTGATGGATTTTTGATGACACAGCTCGTTGCTCCATGGAGATCAGCATGAACATAGATGTCACCTAGCAGCAGAAGAAGGTCCATGTTTGCCGTTGGGGTTTATCCAGTAGAGATATTTGTATGAATAATTAATACGAGCCTGGGGCATTTCGTACCAGCCCTCAGGTAGCGTTTGACGATCATCTCATTCTGCTGCTGGTCTCTTCCTGCGATCACCAGGTAGTTCTCAGAGCTGATGAACCACAGGAACTTCTCGAACCTTAGAAGAGAACAGGCAGGACGAACGATTCAACAAAAAGAGCCCCCAGCCTAACTTGCTCATCTCCCTCACTTTGTGGTCAAGGTGAGCTCACCAGTAGACCTTCCTGGCTTTCTGAATGGTGGTCACCGTCTGGACCTCCTTCAGCGTCTTCTTGGTCTTTTTTTCGGCTGATTTAAAAGCCTTCAAACAGAAAAAGAAAAAAATGATAAGGTCTTCGTCGAATCTCAAACATTCACCAACATTTTTAACGATAAGAAGTGTACATGAATTGTAAAAACATTGCCTTCCATTTGTTTGACATCATTCACCTTTTCTGCTGCCTCAACCGTTTTCTGCTCCTTCTTCGCTGCCGTCCTTTTGTGGTCGTAATACCTGAAAACGGGACAAAAAAAAGACATTCATTCCCTCCGTCCCTCACGGGGTCCGTGTGGTTGCCATGACGGCGTCCGCGTCCAGACATACTTCTTAGCGTTGGCGTAGGCCGACAGGCTGAGATCCACGTCCACCAGCATGGGCTTGTCCTTCTGCAGCTTGGTGGCCTGCCCTTTGTCCCTCTTGTTCTTCTTCCCCTTCTGGACCTTCTTCTCTGCCACCTCTTCCTCCTCCTCGTCTGCCGCTTGGTCGTCTTCCACAACATAGGGGTTCCTTACAGGGAAGGAGGAGAGGGGTGGGTCTATTATACAACTAGTCGTGATACAATATGCGGTTTACCTACAGGAAAATGCAATTGCCCACTTCCCTTTCTAATAACCTAAAGACACATGAAAATGTAGTTGAACGAATCATTAATGGATAATTGTATTAATACACAAGTACTGGTATTACTTATGACAACTCAAATCCATGTTGCTAGGATTGTGGTGGCAACTGGTCTCTTCCCACTAGCCTTGATCTACCAGGCCAAGCAAACAACCCATACAACGACTAATCAATACAACGACTAATCAACACATTGACCCGCACAGAAACAAATGAAAGGGAAACCAACCCACATACATGTATATATGTGTATGTATGTAGGTTGGTATACATACATATATACGAAACAATGGGGCTCATCTGGAACTTTAAAGAGCACCATCAACCAACAGCTTATACTACAAACGTTTCTGATTGACTCAATTTCAAAATAAATTGGGATTACTTACAAATCATAAATTATATGACATAAAGCTGAAGCAATAAGCGGTAGACGGCAAGAAAATAAACGTAAAAACAGCCTGAAAATCCACGTGACAACTACCAAAAAACATTATAAAGTCCGGAAGTAAATTTAACAAAAGAGGGCGCTGCTTTTAAACTTCATCTACTCAAGAAAAACGCTTGATCGGTTAAAGAAACACATTCAAGTGGATAGCCCTGTTGTTATGGAGACGCAGACCTCAGCCGTGCTGTCAAACCCGAGTCAAGCCAAAACCGGCACATGCGCATTGGGGAAAACGGTCTTACTTCAGCAGCATGGTGATGTGGTTGGTCTGCAGCTTCAGCTCCTTGATGGCACAGGCCACGGGGTCTCCAGCCTCCTGCGCCTCCTTGACGATGAGGCCGATCTCGGCCCAGTCCACCTGGTTGGCCAGGGCGCTGCGGACCACCTGGAGAGCTCGCTCTACCACCGCCAGGTTCATCTCCACCAGCTCCCCCTTCACCCTGTCCACTTCCTGCAGCACACAGAGTGGATATACACAGATGAGCTTGTGGGGAGCATAACAGGGTTTTCTGTTGCTAGGTGGGACAGGCATTACAAAATATATACATGTGGAAAAATGACATTTTAAGTTGGACCACAAGGGTGCATGACACACGTGTCATTAGTGTCATCAACATTGATATCAATCTAACAAAGTTATTTATTTATAAACTTCCGCTAACATTATGATCTCTAGGAGTGATATTGTAGACATTTACATTTAGGGCATTAAGCAGACGCTTTTATCCAAAGCGACTTACAATAAGTACATTTGTCATAAGAAGTGCAACAATATATCGCTGTCGGTACAGAAAGGATGTTCATAGAACCAAGTGCAAGTACAACAATCACTAGGCTAACCAATTCCCTGTGTTACAGCAATGATAGCAGCTACTGCAGTTGCTACACAGGTAAGTACTACAATACAATACAATACAACACAACACAATACAGTGTACAATGGTGGCCAGAAGGGGGCGGGTGGCTATGCAGAGTCGAGGTGACTCAGGCCTATTCAACTAGCGGCCCGTGGGCCAAATGCGGCCCCTCTTAATTTTTTTCTGGCCCGCAAGAGGTTGCATGCAAAAAATAAATAAAATAAAGGAGAAACATAGTTGCATGCAAATCAGGTTTCTGTGTATAGCCCGTGATACTAGCCAGTATCAGTACCCCACAATCAGGAACTGGCATCACTTATTCTGACAATGTTTGGCTCAACCGATACGTGTGAGTCTAGCTTTTCTCATGAATGCCATCAGAACAAGGGACCTATAAGAAGCTGCATGAGTGTCTCAGGATGAGCCAAACTAGGCAAACAAGGCAGTACAATCTTTCTCACTGACTCACTGGCTCAAAATATCTCATATGTACAGTAGTTCTGTTTTGTGATGATTCAAACAACATTGTTGAATTCTAAAATACGTGAGAAACAAAATCTTTTATAATGATACGATTAAAAGTGAAGAAGGAAGGAATGCGTCTGACAAGTTTATTCCATGTAGTAGTACTATATATATTAAGTTAACACTACTTTAAGTACGATTTATTTGTAGCGATTCATTCATGTAGTGTTACTCTGTGTGGCCCATGAACCCCCAGTGGTTTTCCTTTTCGGCCCACTTGTTAAGGAGGTTGAATAGCCCAACATGACATTCTAGGAGTCGGTACGTAGGAGTCGGTTAACAGGGCAGTGCACGTATTGACTGACCTGGGCTTGGTGCAGAGCCACCAGCCTGTGCTCATGGTCCTTCTTAACGTTGTCCAGCTTCTTCATGGCCTGCTTCTCCTGGTGCAGGGCCTTCATGTCGATCCTCTGGCCCTCCATCTTAGAGTAGAACTCATCCACCGCCTGTTGGGGAAGAACATCAGGCCACTTTAGTCTCAAAAGCAGGGTGTAATATTTTCGTATTCGACAGATAAATACTACAATGTACCAGTACTATATATACGGATATGTATACAACTACCTTACTTAGTCTCCATATGAAGTACATTTTTCAAATAATTTGAAGACAGAAATAAGACAACAATGTCTAATATTGCATACATACCTTGTCAAATGTGTCAAACTCCAAATGTGGGCCCTTTGCATTCTGAGCAAATAGGAATGGATGAAACTCTTCATACCTGCAAGAAGAAAATATTACTCACTTTTTTTGATTACTAAGGTCAAGTAAACTCAGCATATAAACCAACAGCATATAATTCAACATCAAATATAAACCACAACGTCAACTGAGCTTACGTAAGGAGTTCTTCGCAGGGTTTGTCTGCAGCTAAGCTTGGCTTCTTCTCACTCTTTTGAATGATGTAACCCTTCAATTTTAAATCAAAAAGGAGACTATGTTATTTAGGAACCGGATACACTTTTCAAACAGAAATACAGAGCAATACAAGTTGGTTGTCTTACTTTTCCTTCGAAGCTTTCAGTTTTCTCCATGTACGTTTCAGCCATCTGCAGGGCTTCCAGGATCTTCGGTGCTGTTAAAAAAAAGTGGTGGGGGAAAACCTTTTAGGAAAACCTAAAAAGGCCCTGACATACGGAAGTCGGATGACATTTTCACCCCTGTCTTAAATGAAATGTTGTCTTAACTTCAATTTTTCTGGGTGGGAATACCAGCTCATACCTTGAGCAGCGTGTGCTTGGCTGTCCACTTTCACTGCCCCTGATAGACCCACCTCTATCAAACAGTGCTCTATCAGAGTGGCTCCATAGGCTGAGGACAGATAAAATAGACATAAACAGTCACAAATAATAGAGTTGGCTACGATTTATTTTATGTACAAAAATATTCTAAGATTGTGATACGTGTATGGTGTTTTTAGTCTACTCACGGAGGTGGGGATTAAGGACCCGTTTCACTTGGTCTCCATGGGTTGCTTTCGAGAGGACTTCACTCAGTCTATATGAGAAAAAGGTTGTTCGATCATGGCACAACATCCAAATAAACAGCCTAGTGGTTGATACACCGTCCAGACAGACTGCAAGCGATGGAATGAAGACAGTGGATACTATAACACATTTAGTCATTTACATGTTTTTCCAAAGCAACAAGTGAGTCTGAGATCAATCAAGCATGCAATAAATATATTAGCAACGACAAAAATGTCAAAGTGCTAACACGAACACTGTGTAAATGGGTTGGAAAGTGCGATGGAAAATCTCATGAAAACGTATAAGGATTCAAATTTGTTCTTTCAGCCACAAGAGCCTCTCATTACCTCTCCAGGCTGATCAGAGGCTCCGGGGGGCGCGCAGTCTCCACAGGATACCGTTCTCTCACTGCGATCTTCACATCCTCCACCTCAGCAGTGCGGAACCGCAGCAGATTTAGGATGGTGTATTCATGGTCTGCCAAGATTATGTTGCCCTATAAGGTTTTGTTGAACCGGGTTATATTTCAATGAATGGTACTGAAATAAGCACATCATGACATTGTGCTTGTATAACCCAGGCCGTTTCTATGAGATTTATGCATCTTTGTGCAATCGTACCCTGTCATAGAGTTCCACGATTAAGTGGTAAGCAGCCTCGTCTGAGCCAAACTGGATGTCAACAATGCGGTCAATTCCAAGCTGCTTCACCTGTGTCAAGCGCCTTGACTTTAGGTGCTTTCGGCACTAAACGGGGGGAAAATAAACATCTCAACAAACTAAATACTTCAAATCAAATAAGGAGACATGGTTTGACTCAAAATAATGTTTCAAAAGAACACAGACATTCTGTTTAACTTCAAAAATAGAGGAACCTTACCTTCATAGCAAAGCCAGAAGGCATGTTATTTTTGGGCCATTCAAAGTCTGTAGAGTGAATGCGAACTCCGGACTCAACCAAGAGAATAGCTTTGGTATCAGGCCTGACGAACAGAAACACGTAGATTGCTATGAAAGTATCCCATTACATTTATCAAAAGGTGACGCATGGGCCTCCAAGGTGGTAAAGCCATATCTCTATCAAGAACACAAAAAGGACCTTTAGCAAAAACATTGACATGGGATGAACCTTACTTTTGCAGGCGGATGAGATACGTCTTAGTGTCGATGTCATAGACATTGTTGACTCTCATGCCAAGGTAGCTGCAAAATAAGTAAATATATTAACATGAATAATTGTTTCATAACTTTTAGTCATGTTCATTTGGTCACAGATAGCACAGTCAAGGTGTTAGCATAAAGTGTCATAACTTACTTGGCATTTATCTCAGCAATGACTGCCCTAATGTCCACGGTATTGAATCTCGTTTTCATCTTGATTTTATTTCTAGTTGCGATTAATAGACAACGAACTATTGAGAAGATATCGATAAACTACAAGCAAAACATAAGGTAAACATTTCAAGCCCTGCTCATGTCTTGCACCAGAGCAACGCGCAGGCAAATACTACACATGCGCAGTAGGGCCAATACTACGGAAAGCCTGATGCAACAAAATAGATTATGCCTTATAACACGATTTTCCATCACTCTGGCACGATTGTATGAAAACATAATTATTTCCATGCGCGTAACCCTATCGTGTATGAGTCTTTCGTGCACATATATGACGAGGAACACATCATATGCCTGCACACATGCACGTGCATGACACCTGCACGCGGAACCTGCGCAGAGTGGCACGATAGTTTTTATTTTTATTTGTTGATGTCAGTAAAAAGGAATGAATACCATTTGCAATCGTCCATTGTTACTAGGGACCCTTCAAAGCTGTTAAGCTTGCAGTAGGCATTTGTTCTACCAATGGAGATTATACGATGATGCACTACTCAAACTGGCTTATTGGGGTGAAAAACAGGGCAAGCATTAGAAATGCATGTAAAACGCCTAACATCGAAGGGGACAGCAGAGGACATCCCGTCGAAATGCAGAAAAAGAACCCATCGACTAATCGAAAAGCATCCGAGCTGACGTTAGCGTTCGGCATATCCCTTTGGAAAAGAGGTATTTTGAGTTATGATGTTGTTGAATAGAATGAGATATCATCCTGTATCTGCGTGCAAAAATGTGAGGCCTACAGGATACAATACCGCTAAGACTATGGTATCATCTGTGGGTGATTTAGTCAATGCATTTGTACGATTCATTTGGCGTTTGCAGCGTTTCTCCTCAGTGGTGTGCAGGAGTCCCTCGCTTCTGAGTGCACTTCGGGTCAGAGTTGAGGGCGAGGCGTGCTCGGTTACCAAGGCAACGGTCAGCTAACAGGGCTTCGCTCGCGCCGGGGCTAGGTTATCTGCTCGGGTGTGTGTGATGCGTTTATTGTCAGATCGACGAGTCGCTACTTTTTCCTCGGGTATTAAATAAGTATTAATTGTAATGGGTCGTTGGGCAACGCGGAGGATGAATCATCTACGTGTAGACGACAAGAACCATCTGAAATATGAACTGCAGTTAAGCTAGCTATGCGCTCGGTGTCCAGGCGCGTCACTGACGATGACAGGTCAGGGTGCAAACAAACTTTTAGACAAGACAAAGGTTTCCTCATCTAACCCTAGCCTTTCACATGTGTATTGGAAAATACCAATGGACTATGCTGCACACACAAAAAATACCCTGTTTTTATTTTTGCAGGCTACAAAATAATCAAAAAGATTGGGGAAGGAACATTTTCAGAGGTGGTGAAAACTCAAAGTGTGAAAGATGGGAAATTCTACGCTTGCAAAACCATGAAGCAGACAATTACCAGGTATTTAAATCCATAATCATTCATTATCATCGAAGAACTGTAGAGTGGCTTCGACCCGTGACACCTGCAACTTAATACATCAGCCGACGTGTCGTATTTATTTTACCATGTTCATATCAAATTCAGAACAAATTCTGGTGGTTAATTATCCAAGAGTGGGGAGAAAGTTGGCAATATTAATTACTGAATGACTAATAAAGAATTCCATTAAATATGTATACAGTGCAATAGGGCTGCTCGATTATGGGAAAAATCATAATCACGATTATATTTGGTCAATATTGATATCCACGTTTATTCAATTTATTTGCAGGCTACATGCAATTATAATACATTATGACATAGAACTATAGTTCGTTGGTCCTTCGTTTAAGGCACTGCCACAACATTTCTAAATAACATTTGAGTTTTATAAAACATTCATGAATAAAATATATATACTAAGACCATCAAATATCACACAGAATACACGTATAAGTATCCAAAATTAACTTTCTTTGTGTTTGAGTGCACTGCCACAACATTCTGAATATAACATTTGATTTTTATAAAACATTTCATGAATAAAATATATATACTAAGACCATCAAATATCACACAGAAACACGTATAAGTATCCAAAATAAAACCTTTTTCGTGTGTAAGTGTACTGTCTGCCACAACATTCTGAATCTAACAATTGATTTTTATAAAAACATTTCCTGCCAACGGCATACTTCCTGATGCAGCACGCATCTTATATTGCGCGTCTCATATTGTATTCATGAAATGTTTTTATAAAAATCAAATGTTAGATTCAGAATGTTGGTGGCAGTACATACACTTACACACGAAAAAGGTTTTATTTTGGATACTTATACGTGTTTCTATGTCATAATCATCATCGTCAAATTAATCGTTTCAACTCGATTATACGAGTTTGGAGATTGTTTGACCCCAAAATCGATATCGCGATCGAAATTCGATTAATTGCACAGCCCTACAGTGCAATGTCATGTGCAACTGTTGTATCAGCACTACCTTCTAATTAAAGATGCACGTTTTTAATTCAGTCTAGAGCAGGCGAACAACCTAAGGGAAGTCCAGGCCATGAAGAGACTCAGCCCACACACCAATATCATTCAGCTGCATGAGCTGATATTGTAAGTCATAGTCGTTCCCCCCTTTTTCTAAGTGTAGTACCCAGTCAGGTCAGTATACACCAATTTTGTATTTGTGGCAATGACATGCACATTCCATTCTTCAATGTTTTAGTGACAAAGAATCTGGCACCCTGTCCTTGATTTGTGAACTGATGGACATGAACATGTATGAATTCATACAAGGTGAGTTTATATATAAAGAAAACAATTATTCAATCTAGTCTAAGGATATGCATTACAATAAAGGCTGACATTATACATATTAATGGTAATTACAAAGCAACAGGTATTGTGTGTAACTAATGTTATGGTTATTTTTAAATAATCCAGTTAATTTATCAGAAAATATATTCTATACAAAATAAATTATTATTGGTGTAACCATTACCTTTTTTTTTAGGTAGACAATCTCCAGTGCCTGAGAACACGATCAAACAATACATGTACCAGCTTTGTAAATCTCTAGAGCATATGCACAGGTGGGTATGAAGGTTTAAATGTAAACTCACTACTCGATACTAATATACATATATTAAGAGCTTTCCCCTTCTCCTATATATTATAGCTGTGGCATCTTTCACCGAGACGTGAAGCCAGAAAATATTCTCATTAAAGTAAGTGTACACAAGTTTAATAAAACCGTTTCTAGTAGCTTGCCCTATAGGAACGACTCCCCTCATTCGTTGCACACTACCTGTTGTAGCAAGACACTCTTAAGCTGGGCGATTTTGGATCCTGCCGGAGTGTGTACTCCAAACCTCCGCACACAGAGTACATTTCCACTCGCTGGTACCGGGCTCCTGAGTGTCTCCTCACAGATGGATACTACAGCCTAAAGATGGATGTCTGGAGCACCGGCTGTGTTTTCTTTGAGATCTTCAGGTACCCGGTTACATGGATCACTGCATTTACAACGCTGGCAATATAAATGGTATTTTTGGAGCAGTTGGTTGTTTGTGTCGTATTAACTTAGTATCCGACATGCTTCAACCATCCAATGAAATCAGTTATTTTTGGTATAATTTGTATGGGGTGCATTCAGTTTCAGTTCTTTGATGGAATAATTCGTAACCGGCCTATTTGGTTGTGTCATCATCAAAGCAGCAGGATGTTTGGCATATTTTGTATGGAAATAATTAAAACCTGCATGTCTTAAGTCTTTGAGCAACTCATAAACTCAGCCTTTGTGTTAATTTGATGCCACGGACAATGACAAATGATTTATAATATGTATTGCAGCTTGAACCCTCTGTTCCCTGGATCGAATGAACTGGACCAGATTGCCAAGATCCACGATGTGCTGGGGACACCGGAAGTCAGCGTCCTGCAAAAATTCAAGCAGTAAGCTCACCTTTCATCCCCTTAACGTTGCTTCATCTTAATTGATTACACATCAGCAATAATGACAATAAAAAAAATCATGTTCCATAAAAAGACAATACAAACTTGACTTCTACCCACATTGTGTGGTAGGTCCCGGGCGATGTGTTTCGATTTCCCCCCTAAAAAGGGAAGTGGTATCTCCCGGCTGATCCCCAACTGTCCAGCACCAGCCCTATCTTTGCTGTACCAGATGTTGGCCTATGACCCAGATGAGCGCATCTCCGCACAGATGGCCTTGCAGCACACTTACTTCCGGGAGATCAGGTGGAATTCTTTGACCCTTGATCACTCACCCTTAAAAATGATGATTCCACCATTTGCAGTGGGTGAATTGTTTCTTTTAAGATATATATTTGCCAACCAGCAGTACTGCACAGACATCAGTCATGGTGAAAAAACACTTGACTTAATTAAGCTTAAACTTCAACCTCAGGAAAAAAAACTATAATAAATGATAATGAAAAGACCGCCAAATCAGGCAAAAAATGTAGATCCTTTTATTCGTATTAACACATTTCTCCTCACCTTGGTTCTCCCAGACTGGCTGAGAAGAAAAGTGAAAGTCTGATGAGGACTATTGAGGCAGTTGAGGCAGGGGACTCTGGGAAGATGCCTCATTCTATAGAGCACATCTGGCGGCCAGCCCGAATCGGCAAACAAGTGAGGGGAAGACACTCACGACAGACTTCTTTATTAAGTGTGAGTCAATCTTAACTTATTAACCCCTCCCCCCTCCCCCAAGCTCTGTATGAAGTTGCAGAATTCTTGAAACAATTTTTAGATGCTACTTGGAATTAAGCTTTATAGTGAACGTATGCATTTCATTTTGAGGAGCAGGTACTTTATAATGCTAAAAAAATGTACATGGCCTTCAGGTAATAAGAAATGTTTGATCGCACCCAGAACCGTTCAGCTGGGAATCACCCTAATAATTATTTATTAATAACTATAGCAATACCCATGGCATAATGTCAAAATAAACTTGTGCTTTTCTGTGTCTACAGCATAGCATAAAACATGGAACAGAGCCCCTGATGAGACGTAACATCCCCCACTATGCAGCGGAGTTACCCAAGCTCAACATGGTGGTCCCGGGACCCCAGGTCTCCTACCAAGCCGCCACGGTGCCTCCTCACACTGGGGTCCACCGGAACTCACTGCCTGCAATCGCAACCAAGAAGTGCCACTCGCGGTTGGCCAAGGTAAGACGCATTCGATGAACAAGTCACACATGCCTTGAGTGTCTGCATTCAAGTGTGACAGGAACATAGTGAGTGGAGCGTGGATGAAAGAGTGCTGTTGTGTGGCTTAATAGACAGGGTTTGATTGAGCAAGCTGTGTTTTCCCCCTCCATCCAGCCCAGGGATGAGTCACATCGTGCCGGGCTCAAGGCCTACTACATGCCACCTCTAGACAGAAAACGTGGAGGTTACTGAGGGAAAGACCACCAACCCTAACTGGCTCAGAAAGACAAAATAAAGCGCTTTTTTTTAACCCCTTTGTGTGGGATGCAAGTTGGTCGGTGATGTTTTGTTACAGCATCAGAAACAAATGTTTTAAAAAAGAAAGATACAAGCTGAATGTATGGCCTTTCGAGGAATAATTACAAGAACAGATACTGTAAATGCCTAATAAAATCAAACTTCCGATTTATTTTCCTGAGATTTTGTACAATGTAACCCATGGTAATATTGATTCAAAGTTCCAATTCAGACAATATAAACAAGAGAAAATTGCTTCCCAATTCTATATTGCAAGGTATCATGACCCCATGCCTAAATATCATTCATTTAATTTTTTTGGATGAAGCACGTGTGTGTATGAAAACCACCCTAGCCGCCGTTGTATTATAAACCAGCTTTGAATAGTTTCCTTTTTTATTATCTATATTTGTATCCATTCGTTGAACATTATTTCACAATGAGCACCAACAAGACCACACCTGCCCTACTTCTTTTAATGGAGGCGCTTAATAAAGGTGTTGTCCCCGATCAATCCGACAGCCGTATAGCAAGGAGAATGTGTTATGGTTCCATGTTATGTCTGTCAGACATGTAAAGCTCCGGATAAGACGAACACGGAAAGAACAATTTTTTCCACCATTTTCTTCTTTACAATTATGACGAGTCTCGCGCCATGTAATAAAGCATTGGTTGCCTGAAAAGGAGTGGCAGTGACGACACCAGCGCCTTTCTGAAAAGTTCAGTTATTTTTTCAACTACGAGCGGCCCAACAAATGAGGCGAAGCGCGAAGACACTGGGTGCAGCATTTTGTCTTACGGGGGGCCCAAAGCGGCCCCTTACCATCTCTTATGCAAAATAATTGAAGCTAAAAAAGTGCTTAGTGGACACATGATAAATAAGCAGGATTTGGTTCGTAAGTTATACACATCACTTAACTTGATTGCACAGTGCATCCACACAATTAGAAAATCTACGTGTAGTAGGCTACTTGTAAAGCGCAATTTTTTATAACGAAGCGAGTACCCATTTGCAAGAAAATACTCGATGCATTATGGCATAACAATTGCATTCTTCGAGAGATTGACTAGAGCATGACTAAATCTAAACTAAATGTTTTGGACATTTACAATGAAAATGTGTCAGGTCTCGTTTGGTTGAGGACTCCGGCAGCCTGCAGCAAAACAAAATAAAGTTTCAAGTAATAGGTCTTGACACAAAGGAACATTGTTGAGAACAAACGAGAAAAATATGTTTTTTTTAATGAAGAATAAATTGTTACGTGTAAAATATTATCCACATTAAACAAAAATGTATTCGATCTTTGTCTCCTAGTTAATGTATAAGGTAATTCGACTGATCTTGGCAGTTATTGGTGATTCACCATAAATAAAGTAAACGAAACAGTTTTGACACGCCCTGATGGTCGTCTTCTGTTCCTCTTGATAGTATATAATAAAACCCTTCACCACATCATGAGTCTGTTTTTATTTGTGGCTAGCAAAATGAAAGGTTTACAAACCTTAAAATACTTTTCTAAAAAGCAGTTTTAAACCGACAACATCTTGGAACCCTGGAAGACTTTCATCTGTGACAGTGCCATCTGGATAGTGTGGGCCTTGCCCTTACCACCATAGGGAATTTAAAATAAGTAATTGAGAAAACCTACATGCGAGTGGACTTCCAACTCAAAAAATAAAAAAACAGAAACCTGTGTATTCAAGATTATTTTAATATTATTATGTATACTTTAGGCTTTAGAAATATAACTATCAATGACAAAACTTCACTGGAGTAATGGTCTTTTGCTTAGGCCCCCATCACACTGAATTACAATATACACATGATGATACAGAGCAGATTGGAATCTGAAATATTAATATAAACGTTTCAATATTTAAAGTTTCAGAATTGTTCTCACCTACTGTATTAGCCATGTGTGAGTATGAGCACGCTCCAAAATGTAAAGCCATCTTTTTCTAAACTAATTTTAAGTGCAAACTTTTTTCTTTCCTTTAAAAGACTGATTGCAGCATCCAGCTTATAGTTTCAGGTTTCATTAGACTGAGTTTGTCTTAAGCCGATTGCAGCAAGGCAGTTCTCAACCATCTTGCTTGTTCCTTTATAGTAGTTATAAAAACAAAGAAAATAACAAAAATCAGTGCAAAGTCGTTTGTAGGGATTTTTTCTACCGAGACCAAAAGTGGTGTTTGAATGTGAATTAATGCAAATTCTAAAATATGCCGGTTGATTATAAAAAGGTAAATTCACCAATCTCTCTCCCTCATTATATATATCTATAGATAGACATATATCAATCAATATAGCTATAAATCTATCGATAGATATATCTATACATATAAAGCCTCGGAGACTAAACAATGAACAAACTTATTTTAATAGCAAGCCTCTTGCTGAATGGTCACTAGTCACACTTTAGGTAGTGAGAGGGTGTAAATAAACATTTTTGAAGTTGAAGAAAAATATATAGGAATTCAAAAACATCTCAAAACCCTGGCGAGGATACATGAGCATAATAATCCCACATTGCACCACACCCCTGTTTTTGTTTCTGTCTTCTCAATCCTCTAGGTCAATAAGTGATCAACAGAAATATAAAAGCAATTAATGTAACCAGGAAGAAGGCAGGCGGGCAATGAGGAAGAGGAAGAGGAGGCAAGGGGGGGGGGGGGTGGAAAGAAAAGAAAACTTGCAATGCTTGCGGGGTGAAGAGCAGCATCAGACTCAGGGTTGCAGGGTTGGTTTAGCAGCAGGAATATTGGGGTGGGCATCAGACTCAGGGTTGCAGGGTTGGTTTAGCAGCAGGAATATTGTGGCTATACTACTGTTCCACTGGGGGAGCTGGCTTGGTTTTGGGATGACAATAAGCCCTGGAAAAAGGAAAACAAGGAGAGTTGCATTGGGAAAGTTCACAAAGCAAAGAAAAATCAAGCAAACACAACTGTGTCATTTAGAGGTTATCCCCCCCCCCCATTGCTGTGCCCTGCGTTGAGAGAGAGAAGGGTGAGAGCAAGCCTGCAAAGTCTTTCAGAGGACTGCTTGAATGAGGTCATTTCACAATTGGAAAATTTTGGTTATAGGGTTATCAGATGGATTCACAAGGATCTTTGGGAATGGATCGATAATAAAATGATCGCCAATTTAGTGGCTCTTTCACCAATCCTCTCAAATATAGAAATATGCCAAGCATACAAGAGTGCATGCGAACACACGAAAACACACACACACACACCACACACACACACACACTTAAGAGGGCCCAGAATGACTTGACAAACAGTATTTTTTACTCTGCTGCTATGACATAAGCAATATCTCCTTAAACCAAACATCTTCGTCCCCTGTATGCCTCAGAGTGTCTACATTGGAAGTCTTCATTACTAAAGCAGACTTAATTATCGCATTGGTCGTCCCCCATTACCTAGGCCTAGAGGTTTGCACGGGAAAGCACCAAAAACCCCCCCCTGAAAAAACAAGTTTGACATGATTTAAGCGTGAATGGCTGTTTCAACTACCCCTAAATTGGTACTCTAAATATTTGCTTTATTAGAAGATGGTTTATGAATACATTTAGGGCCAAGTTAAATCCTAGCAAATG
The DNA here is from genome assembly GCA_900291075.1 of Melanogrammus aeglefinus. NCBI lineage: Eukaryota > Metazoa > Chordata > Actinopteri > Gadiformes > Gadidae > Melanogrammus > Melanogrammus aeglefinus. Next base: position 398,555 of record OLKM01000100.1, read on the forward strand.
CTCAAATGACTTCTTCTAAAGGAGACGACTCCTTCCCCACCAACCCCAAACATGGACTCCCACACATTTCCGCGACATTAAAAAGAACTTACCACTTTGCCTGGCCTTGCCCATGTGCAAATAAATCCCTCCTGACAAGCGGTCACTAAACAGTCCTCTAAAAATATGAGCACAGTCAGTCTCTCGTGAGCTATCTTTTTACAGATGAGGGGCTCCAGAAGAGGCACCTCCTCCATGCGGGGACACAGCAGGGTGCCCAGAGTCTTAGCGGGGTCCGCTTTGCTCTTGGTCAGCAGGTTGAGCTTGTCGCTGCTCTTGCTGCTGATGTGCCCCATGCTGTGGTTGCGTTTGTGGTCCTTCTCGTGGAGCCGCTCCTTGCGGTCGTGGAGCGACAGCGTGGCGAATTTGCTCACGCCTGTGGCGATGCGCTGTCCAAGATGCCACTGGTGAGGCCCCCGGTGCCGGCCTTGTTAGTGCTGTTGGCCGTGGTGGTGGTGGTGGTGGTGGTGGTGGTGGGGGTGGTGGGGGTGGCGGGGCCGCCCGCGGGGGGGGGCAGGCTGTTTGAGCGCGGTAATGTCGTGGAGTTGAGGCCCGGCGTGCTCGCGCTACTGTTGTTTCCGTTTGTAGTGTTGCTGGGAGTGTTGGTCACTGCGGTCGACCCCAGGGAGGGGGTGGTGGCGTTCATGACGTTAGTGTGTGTCCGTGTCCGCGAGAGGGGGAGGTGGGGGAAGAGGATGTCCTCTGTGAGGTCCCAGAGGCACAGCTGGGTGTCCTGGCCCACGGAGCCGAAGCGGTACGTCACGCTCACGGGCCGGCTGTCCGTCGAGTTGCGCTTGGAGAGCCGGGACTGCGTGCTGTTGGCCCGGTCTCGTCCAAAATGGATCATCTGATCCTGGAAGTCCTCGTCGCTGCCGCTGAACTCCATGGGGTCGCTCTCCTCCACGCTGGTGGTGTAGTGGTCGAACGCCACCACGCTCACCCACGACTTGTGTCCGTGCCCCCGGGCGATGACCCGGCAGTCGAGGAACGACCACACAGTCACTAGGTCGTCCTCGCCGCCCGCCACGATGTACTTGCCGTCGGGGCTCCAGCACACGCAGAGCAGGCCACCGAAATAGCTCTTCATGGTGCCGTGCAGCTCTACGGCATCAAAGTTGAACACCCGCAGGAAGCCGTCTTGGCTCACGCAGGCCAGGAACTTCCCATCAGGGGAGAAGGCAAACTCGTTGAGCGCGCCTTCGCCCACGGTCCATTTGAGCAGCGGGTTCCGCGTGGACTTGCTCTTACACGTGTGGACAGAGTAGTTCTCCCCCTGTTTGAGGAGCTGGTAGTGGGGTGCCGTGGTGCCGCACGTGTGCTCCACGTTGTACAGGTACATGCTTCCGCTGGCGTGAGAGACGAGGAAGAGGCTCTCGGAGCCCGGCACCCATTTCACACACGTCACCCTGGACTTGTCTATGAGTCTCTGAAGGGAGACGAGGAGGAGGAGTATGGTGGTGGTGGATGAGATGAGATGTGTGAGAGGAAAGAATAAATAAGATATAGTCAAGTATAGACAGGAGAGACTGATGAATACTATTAATGCTGACAATCATTTACCCAACAAAAAAAAAAGACCTGAATATGAACAGCATCTCATGCAGTCAAAAGATTGTACTTAAGCTAAATAGCTAAAAAGGTGCAATGATCTACTACAGTTATTTGAAACATCAGTAGGGAGTCTGGATCGTACTTCCTCGTTAAAGAGTTTGCTGGTTTCCTTCTTGATGGGGTCTATGAGTTGCACCTGTCCAGCCGAGAACCCCACCAGTAATGATACACTCTCCGCTGTTGCCGTTAGATGGTTGAAGTCGTGACAGGTTGGCTGCGTTCCCTTGTAGATGCGCTTGTCTATGGGTTTGCTCAGGTCAGCAGCCTATCAAAACAGGAGGAGCACAAACTCAGGCCAACACAGGGAGTTGCCAGAAAGAAGGAGGGCATCAATGAGTGAGGCAAGCCCAGTTAAATCATGCATGAAAGCAAACATTGCTCATTAGGGTGAGCTTAACGACGCAAATAAATAAAAACACACTGTATGACCCTTGCCATATTATAATGACGTTGTGTGCAAAGAATAGCTCACTTCGATTTGACAGGGTCTCTCACCATGTGGCATACAGCTTTTTGTCAAAAGAGGAGAGCATTGTCCTGCATCATACAATAACAAGTCGGCCATAAAGAAAACCTGACAAAGTATAACAAAATGATTCAATTCAAATACATTTTTCCAAGACTGGGTGAGAAAAAAATGAAGGGATTTACTCTTTTAAACAATAACTTCTTAGTTCAGTATTTCCAGTAATGATAAATATCAGTCAAGATAATTATCTGACATGCAATAATAACGTAGTTCAAGAGTGCAGGACTTGCTATGTATATACCAAGGTGTGAATACAAATAGGGAAAATATAAAACGAGGGACAGGGCATCTGTAACCTATTGTACCCAAGACCTCATACTTCATCAACCTATGTCAGTGTACTCTTATCAAACAGTAGAACTACACTACGTTTTTTGTATCACTCTTGGCAGTATTAAGTTATTCTAGGTGCCACTCGGTTCATTCGCATGAGCAACAACCACATCAGCACAGCAAGCAAAACACTTCCGGCTTCTCCTAGCATCACACAATGAACGTTACCTAAAGCCACTTTCTACATCTCTAGTTACACAATTAGAACGTCCAAGAAAGTGCAATCTAATGCAACAATAGATAAATAATTCTCACATTGAGCAAGTAACTTATAGCCAGCCGATTTTCGTATATGCAGCACTACATGATTACTCTAACCTATTCGCCTGTCAAGGCTGGTACAAGCTACCGTTAGCCGTCAACAGCTAGGCCAGGTCATCCCTCCAGGAAAGTTATCCTGAAACTTCTGTGTATATATCTTGTTTAAACGGCTTCATAGATTACAGCAACAGTTCGCACAAAAAGTTATCCAGTTAAAGTAACTACTACGAGCGACTGACAGGTAACGGATTCTGATATATCGTCATTTCGACACCTGTCAATCAAAGGGCGTCGACAGGTGTTATGCGAGAAGCACCGTGTCACACTAAAACCCTACTCTTTAAACGATCAACAACTTCAACGACAAGGAATCGAATTAAATCCAACACACATTTTTAGACGCATGCTCGCATTACGCCCAGAACCTTACATAAGTTGGGAGTATTTAGACCAATGATCAGCCTCGAAATAACTGTGAGTGGCAAGCTAGTTAGCTCCAATCATTAGCCACCGGACTGCTAGCTCCTAGCTCCAAGCAAAACTGCCAGTCCATCGCTCTCAAAGTCAGACACCTGCCAAACTTAACGCTACGCACACACCGCCCCTGTATTCAACAACACTTTGGATCAAACCCCCGACAACTGACCAGAGGAGTACGGGTGGATGACATTTGGTGGATGAAGTGAAGTTAGCGCGCTACCTTTCGGACGCCTTTGTAGATGTAGAAGTAGAGCTCGCGGCCCACATTGAAACAGATCCGGTCGCCGTTGCCGGACTGGTCGTTGACGTTGACGAAGGAGACCTTGACGGGGTTGGAGCCCTGCGAGTTGAAAGGCACCCGGTTGGGACGGCTGTATTCGGAGTGAGTGAGGAGTTTGTAGACACCTTCCCGAGTGGTGAATTGAGTTTTAATTTCGTTCATTTCCTTCCCTCCTCCCTCCGCCGCCATCTTTGAAATTAACATTCATCCTTTTTCCTCTAGCCCGGATCTTACGCATGGAGCGTGAACTGTCCGACCCCCCCCCCCCCTCCTCACCTCACCTCCCCCTCACCTCCACCTCTCCCCCCAGCCGTTTGTGCACGTGGACTGAGTCCATAATTGATAATTAACATCATCCACTCGTGACATCGTAGGACTTTACACAACGCTAAGGAATATAAAGTTTGTGGCGGCACATGCTGGTAATACACATGTTGGTGCCCAGTGGATTATCGAATGCGTCAGTAAAACTACAATTAAGATTTACGAATACATTTTACACAGGTATCCTCACAAAGCCATTTCATAAAAAAAACAAAAAAAAGTTAGAAGACGTGTACCGCAATATGCCACTTCGGCGGAAAGGTCACTTGCGTTCTGGTAAATCTTTTGACACATTTCCAGATTAACATTGTCCATTATTTAATGTTACCATATTTTTTTCATAAGTAGACCGTTTTAATTCAGTTAACAGTGATGGCCGCCCTAACAGTGTGGAGGAGCTTGCTTTCCGATACATGGTAAGACAACAAACACAAGGGCAGTGTGTATCATCTGACTAAAATTGTCGAGAAAGACAAGATGTATCAGATGCATTTTGTGGAATAATAGTATCATGTATGTGTTGTGTAGTGATTAAAAGTAGGTCCTATTTGTAGTGCTTAGTTACTTTCTACCCATGTAGGCCTATGTTTTCCACCAGGACATGTGTAAAGTGGAATCCAGCACGGATGAGTCAGACAACAGCCCAAGGTCATCAGATACCAGCCCAATGGTATTATGTAACTTGGACACAATCTCCTTTCAGACTCCAAATCACATTTTGAAAATATTGACATGTTTTACTTTAATTCATTATGATCTGTATGGTACATGCTACTGAGTATAAAGAAGACGTGAGTTTAAAGTTAAACATACAATATTGTTGAAAAAAGTGCCTTGACGTGAATTGAATGACACCATTCAAGATGGTAATTTCAACATTAATTTGGCAATGATACTGAAAAGGATACAATCCAGCACTATTATATTTCATGCAGAAGAATATTTATATTTCATGATATGACCAGTGCTCAGGAAGAAAACAGATCCACAAAGCTGGTATTCATTTTCAGATTAATCAAAGTAGACTATAAGGGTGCACTCACACTAGGCCCTCTGTACCATTCCCAAGTCCGTTCTATTTCATCCCTACTGACCGCCAGAGGCGGTGCATGCACATTTTGAGTACCTAATACCAACGTAGTCACTTGTGACCCCCACGTGACACCGGGAAGGCTATATCTTCGTATATATATCCGGTGTCGTCAGAGGATCTGTTCCTTTACATCTTCTCGCTGCGCAGGTACCGTATTGAACCTTTGTTTGGAGAAAGGAAGGAAATTTGCTTACAGCTGGCTACATGCAGCCTCGTGACCAAGGTCGGAGCTGCGGGTCACCCGTCCTCCAGAGGCTGTGGCTAGCTTATATATATATATATATATACATATATATCACATATATTATATATATATATATATATATATATATATATATATATATATATATATAGACACACACTCACCGACCACTTTATTAGGTACACCTTGCTAGTACCGGGTTGGACCCCCTTTTGCCTTCAGAACTGCCTTAATCCTTCGTGGCATAGATTCAACAAGGTACTGGAAACATTGCTCAGAGAGTTTGGTCCATATTGACATGATAGTATCACGCCGTTGCTGCAGATTTGTCGGCTGCACATCCATGATGCGAATCTCCCGTTCCACCACATCCCAAAGGTGCTCTATTGGATTGAGATCTGGTGACTGTGGAGGTCATTTGAGTACAGTGAACTCATTATCATGTTCAAGAAACCAGTCTGAGATGATTCGCGCTTTATGACATTATCCTGCTGGAAGTAGCCATCAGAAGATGGTTACACTGTGGACATAAAGGGATGGACATGGTCAGTAACAATACTCAGGTAGGCTGTGGCGTTGACACAATGCTCAATTAAGTGTGCCAAGAAAATATCCCCCACACCATTGCACCACCACCACCAGCCTGAACCGTTGATACAAGGCAGGATGGATCCACGCTTTCATGTTGTTTACGTCAAATTCTGACCCTACCATCCGAATGTCGCAGCAGAAATCGAGACTCATCAGACCAATCTTCTATTGTCCAATTTTGGTGAGCCTGTGCGATTTGTAGCCTCAGTTTCCTGTTCTTAGTTGACAGGAGTGGCACCCGGTGTGGTCTTCTGCGGCCGTAGCTATGGGTGCCCCCCCCAAAAAGAAAGGCGGGGGGGGGGGGGGCTGCCAAGGTGGACGGATTGGCGGCCGACATGGTAGCAAATGCGGTCCCTCCTCCTGGCCCTTCAGCCTGGGACTGGCCAGGGGCTGGCTGGGCTACAGCCTGGTCCTCCCTCGTCCCAATTTGACGATGCCCTCTCTCTGGCGGCTTCGGCTAACCTCTTTAATGAGGTGATGACAGAGGGCGATGCCTCCCACATACTGGATGAGGCTTCCTGCTCCTCTGCACACGGCTCTCTGCAGGGGGCAGCAGACACCTCCATGGGCCGTCCTGCGGATGGCTCTGGCTCACCTACAGCTCGATGCGGCGCAGACGGAGTCAGCCCAGGTCAGCGCCTTCTTCAGGCGCAACCCTGCCCCGGCCACATTCTCCGTCCCTCCTTCAGAGGTGTCCCTCTTCCTTAAGGGGACCCTGAGGCTGCGTCCCCCTAGGACTCTGAGGACTCCAGCTTGGGACCTGCCCCTGATGCTGGAGGCCATGTCATCACCTCCTTTTGAGCCTCTGACCCAGATAGGGTTGAAGTGGCTGTCCATGAAGGTGGCTTTTCTGCTTGCCATTACCACTGCGAAGCGGGTCAGGGAGTTGCACACCCTATCCGTGGCAGCCTGTGGTGGAACCCTGATGGCTCAGGTGTGGTTTTATGGCCCAATGTGGCGTTCCTGCTCAAGGTGCTTTCACGCACCCATTTTAACCAGCCGATCCAGCTTTCACGTTTTAACTCCCAATCTGAGGGGAATGAGTCCGAGATGCTGTGCCTGGTACGGGCGCTTAGGGCTTACATTGCTGTTACGGCCGGTATACGGCAGTCAACTGTTTGTGTGTCACAGTGGCCCTAACAGAGTTTGTGCCTTGTCCAAACAGAGGCTGTCTCACTGGGTCGTCGACACCATTAAACATGCCTATGTGGCCAGTGGCCGCATCTAGGTTGAGGTGCCACTACACCAGAAGTGTGTCAACATCGTGGGCTGCACTGAGAGGTGTACCCCTAGAGTCGATCTGTGCCGCGGCATCATGGACATCGCCGGGCACCTTCACAAGGTTTTACCGCTTCAACGTTGCCAGTCCCCATCCGATGAGTGTGGTCCTACTGCCGAGCTCTGCTACCGCCAATGAGTGAGGTGGGTGTCTTTGTGAGTGTTTAGTCACTCAGAATCCTTGTGTTCTTGCGCGAAGATGTAAAGGAACAGATCCTCTGACGACACCGGAAGATATATCCTTCCCGGTGTCACGTGGGGGTCACAGCAGGTGACTATGTTGGTATTAGGTACTCAAACTGTGCATGCGCGAGTCGGAGATATCCAGTGCTTTAAGGTCATCCAGGATTCATAGAACCGTAGTTACATTCGGAACTTTCGCTTCCCACCTGTACCGTGCTCAAGTCTAGATCGTTTGGCTAGTGTGAGCGCGCCAACCGTACTCAAATCCACTTCCATTCCATGGTCCTGAGCACACGTGGGAGAGGTGTGCTCAGGCCACGGTACAGATTCCAAAGGAGCCGACACGCGCACACGCACGGCCACGCAGCCTGAGCTGGATGACGTATAGTCCATGCGACCCTTCTTTCCCATTAAACAATAAACATGACGGTAAGCGATTCACGTTGGTGCGATGGTGAAGTTGAGTTTTGGATCAAAAATACACCGTTAGTCACGGAGCGGGCTTTCTTCGTTCGCTGGAGAAGGAGTCGAGACCTCTTTAGACTAATTTGTACACTCCCAAATGTTTTAATTTTTTTAAAAAAAAGACACCCGCATGCAAGAATAAGTTCACGTCTGAGTGTAGTCTACAAACGCGATTAACTATTAAGTGCAAAAACGCCAACATATTCTTTATTTTGCTGACCACTTGTTTTTTATCCAGACAAAAGCCAACAACGGAATTAAATCCAATAAACCACCAAGGGTTTATTGGGGAAGGTAAATTGGGGTTCAAGGGAGTGTAAACGAGCGGACCGTGCCGCGAAAAAGGCGTGCATAACACGGCCTATTTGGCAGTGTAAAAACGCTCAGTGAGAGGGGGCTGTATCTGAGTAGAACGGCTCCAAATAAGCAACAAAGTCTGTAAGGTGTCAACTGTGTTCTCTGTGTTCTACTAAGCAGCGGAAGGACGCTTGGTGGTGACGTATTACGCCGTGATGACGTATGTACAAGAGGCAACCGTACTCAGGCCCAGTTGAGATTGCCTAGCGTGAGCACAGGCCAGCGCACAGCAGGGGGGCGGGGCAATCATACTTGAGCACGGTACAGGTGTGAAACGGACTTGGGCATGCTACAGATGGCCTAGTGTGAGTGCGCCCTAAAGTTAACACTGTTGACTTTAGTTGTTGTATGTGGATGGTATATATAGCCTCAACACAGCGACGTAAGGCTCTTCAGCTATAGGTACGTTAGCTGCTGGTCAAGAGGTCCCAATCCAAAACACAGTGTTGTCATGGGTGTTTGTAAAATCTCTTTTGAATGAATGATTACCGTGAGCAGGCCTTGGTGACTAACATTCAGGAGAAAATACCTCTTCCGAAGAACATGTCATCATTGTCCCACAAGGCCGGGGGACGGCTTCCATGTTACTGCCGGGTGAGCCCTCTACCTAACATTACTAAAGGGCTCATGTCATGCCACCAGGTGTGGATGTGATTCGCTCGTACAAGCCGTTTGGCACGGGGAAGGAATGATTTTCATAGTGACATCACAAGTGGGCGTGTCCGCCTAGAGGTACGCTGGATAGATCAGTCTACCAGCCTACCCAGTGGACTGTAGCAAGCGTTGCTCATCTATCCTTCATATATCTGGGTGGACACGCCCACTTGTGATGTCACTATGAAAATCACTCCTTCCCTGTGCCAAACGGCTTTTACCAACCAATCACATCCACACCTGGTCGCATGACATGAGCCCTTTAACCCATTCGGCTCCATAAGCAACCCCTCCCCCTAAGACCCCCTCTCTATGATGACTTTAAAGTACCTGGACCCCTACGATGGGAGCTCGGAGGACTCCGATGAGTCCCACCAGACTGCAGGCCTCTTGGCCAGGAGACCCAGGCAGCACGGGTGCGCCCGCAGCCACTTCCTGTGCCGGAGCAGACGACTCGTCCCCCTCCAGCCACCGGCGTCGGCCCCCTTGGAGGTGACCAAGCGTGAGCCCCGAGTGCCCCCCCCCTCCACCACCACCACCACAGGGTCCCCCCTGCTGCCCCAGCAGCCAGCGGACGTCCAGATGGACTCGGATGGCAGCTCGTCTGGGCTCTGGGTTTCCCCCCGGTCCCCGGTGAGCGACCGAAGCGGCTGCCGTGATCCTGCAGGGAGGACGGGGTCCGGGCACAGCCGTCCTGAGACAGAGGATGACCGCTTTGAGGACTCAGGGTTGCACAGCGCCTTCAGATCCCCAACACCACCGCCCTGCGCAAGGTCCCCCCCTCACACTGCGGTGGCAGCGGGGCCCAGCGGCCCCTCAGAGAGGTCCCCTGGCCCCAGCAGCGATGGCTGCTGCTTGTACAAGAGGAAGATGATGGGACCTACCGTGATGGGGGTGGGAGAGTCTGGGCAGAGGAAGAGGCAGTGTGTTGTCAGCATGAAGGAAGAGCCAGGGTAAGGGGACTGTGCTGCCGAGATGGTTGGAAGACCCTCGTTAACATTGTAGTCTATTTGTTTTTTGTACGCCTCTGAAGTGAACTAGTTTGGATTGCACGTGAGACCGATTTTTGCATCTTGCCCTGGAGTAAATTCAGTGCCCCGATGATTCAAACGGGGAAGCTGCCTACTACCTTGTTTGACCTTTTGCCATTGCAATTTGAGTTAACGTAGTCGTTCAAAGGGTTGCGTTAGACATGATTACCTCACCAGAAGACACATTGGACCTCAGCCACTTCAGTTATTTGAGTTTATTGCACAAACCACACTTTTTCTGATGAAGGCATTAGTCCGACTTGTCAGTTTGGAGAAGACCATTCTAATTTTTTTCACTGTAAAGGTATTAAACTTTAAAGGGATGTATAATAAATGTAAAATATATATTCTTTTGTCACAGCAAGTGGACTCCTGGATTCCTTTTACCTTGAACTCCATTGTTCAAAACTACGATTTAACGGTTACCCTTTTCCCCCAAGTATAGCACATAAACATCACATGGCATTCTGCAAATTAAACATGAACACAATTCCCCATAAGTAACAAGTCAAGGACCTTGAAATTACAGCTCTTCATTACACCAACTCAACCATAATGTCAGCTTCCCATGGGCCTGTGAAGTTATGACGAGCTAATGGTCTTTTCTGTAGAGATAACGGGAAATAGTTTTGCCGTTGAGTATTAACATATTGTAGTCTATAGTACCTTGAAAAGCTGTCAGCAAAAGATAGTCTTCATGTGGGCCCAATTGCTATGTACACCTGATTTACTCATTTTAAAATGTGTATACCAACATCATTTCTTCATGGTGTGTATTAAATTATGCATTACAAACATGCATTTTGATTTTAAGGGCAAAGGGTTAAATGTGTTTCTTCGCAAGTTTGACTCAAGGCCATCAAGAGGATTCTGCCTTTTTCCTTCAATGAAGTGAGAGTTCTCCCCCTACACAGAGGCAAACAGTTATGACATCAACCCCTATGCTGAATAGCACTCATCTCATTCCAATCGGAAGAGGTTGGAGCGCAATCAAAGGTGCTTTGATTCCTTTCAATCCAATCAGTTTTTGTGGGGAGAAATCACAAGCATGGGAGCTTCATCACCAGAACACAAGGCCTGATCACTCACCCCATTTGTCCTCACAAACAGACTTTGGTTTGTTCAACTACAAGATAGTTTAAAAAACTGCCTTGTAGTTTAACAAACCCACGTCTGTTTGGTCTATTGGTCAGACGTAGTTTGAAGACGACTCAATGTTTCACATTTATTTTTGTAGATAGAGGTATTTAATGGAAAGAAAATTGTCTGGTTGCTGTGATTTAACATTGGCTCGAGGTTTTCCTTATAAAAACCTTTCCTATAAAAACCAGATAGCCCTCATTCAAATAGGGCTTAACAAAGCTAATGCAAAAGAGCAATCAAGAGACAGAATTCAATGTAGCAGTTCATTTTATTCCAACTTTGATCACTTAAAAACATTCAGGTTCCTCCTTAAAAAGACATTGCATTTCTTTCTCTACTTCTCCTACTTTGTTAGTAACCAACCGATAACTCACTTCCTCTGACCCTCAAACTACTTTTCATAAACTGCGTTAATGGATGTTATGGAGATGACTGCCTCACACTAAACTTCGCTGTTTCTATCGGAAAACACTCCGGGCTGCTACTTGTTGATATCTTAACAGGAAATCGACACTAAGTGTTTCGATGAGATTAATATGGGAGTTCAGTGTCAGTCTTCTTGAGCTCTACTCTGTGCACAGGACAGCTACTCCGCGCTCATAGAAGTTGTGTGGGTCCTCCTTGGAAGCGATGTCCAAGTCCACGGTGAAGATAAGGTCTGCCCTGGTGAAGTTCAGGTACACGGGGAGAGTCACCTGGAAGGGAAGCAAGAGAGGACAATTCAATTTATGCCCAAACTTAATTTAAAAAACAACACTTTTTTTTGGGGGGTGTTTGAAAAGGAATGTTTTAAAGGGACATATTATACCACCAGGTGTGAGTGTGATTAACCTTACAAGCGGTTTCGAAAAACTGCCTCATAAGACATCACTAGTGGGCGTGTCCACCTAGATCTGTGCTGGATAGATCAGTCTACCAGCCTACCCAGTGGACTGAAGTAAACCTTGCTCATCATATGGGGCAGATTTTCAGGCTTGTAAGGCTAATCACACTCGCACCTGGTGGTATAATATGTCCCCTTTAAGGGGCTTTTTGAACATGGGCATATCGATATAATGTTTGACATCAGAAGGTTTGAATATGGTATGCTACAAGCTTGTGTTGTGTTGTTGTCTACTGGTTAGCTTGGTGTTCTGCTCCCAGCTGAACGGTTCTGGAATGGGTCATGATGATTGCAGTCTACCCTGAGCAACATGCCTACACCTTACTGGCTCCTGAACGACGTGGCAACATAAACCCCAAGTGGCCAAGTGGCTAAATAGAGGAAGAACGTTGGTCCCTACCATAGGTCTCTTCTCCTCGTTGCCCTGTTTGTTCCAGCGGAGCTGAGTGAGAGGCAGCTCGGTGGAGATGGTGTTGGACAGCGACAGCTTGTTGTTGGCACACGTGGCCCCTTGCAGTTTCAGACCTGCAAGAGAAGCCCATTGAGGGAAAACCCAGTTAAGAGTAGCTTCTAGAAAACACTGATGGCTATAGACTCAGTATCCTGTCCCTGGATTCATTCAGAGCGGGGGACTTTGTAATTGGGCTGTGAAATTAATCGCATTTCTATAACGATTTAGAATTAAATGTTTTATAGAAATAGAACAGCTGGATACATTTTAGCACATTATTTTAGATTCTATTTTTGGATTTGAAGGGGAAATGTTTAAGTTCTCATTTACAAAGCGTTTTTTGTGAGAGAAATGCTGAATAAATGAATCATGTTTTCAATCTCAAAAATAATCGAGGTTTCAATATTGACCAAAATAATAGTCATAATATATATTTTTCCATATACTCTGTAGGCGCGTGTTCTACTGACCTTTGATGCCGAAGCTGCAGGCGTCCAGCACGGCGCCCTGGGCGTTGGTGACGTTGACCTCCAGACAGAGCTCCTCCAGAGACCAGCTGTTGGCCTGGGCCACGTACTGGCGCGTGGCCGTGATGTAGGCCTCGGGCACAAACAGGCCGCCGAGACACACATTGACGTTCTGGATAGGGGCAAGGTTGAGATTTTTTAAGTTATTTAAAGCAGGGGATTTCAAACTGTGAGGTGCGCTTTCCCTAGGGGGCGCCAGAGTTCTTCAGAGGGAGGCTCGATGTGCGAAAAGAATTAACTAGAAAAATAACAATATCTTTAAAAACGCACAAAGATGTTTAAAATGTGTTAAACAACAAAAATATCTTTCAGAACACGCGTTCCAAAAAAGTCATCAAGCGTCAACTGTAAAAGTATAAAAACAAAAATAAACAAAGCTGTTACGAGGTTTTAAGAACCTATGAGAAACCTACCCAGTGGCCTGTATTGTACCCACTGGTAGGTCATTACACCTGGTGGTTAAACAAGGGCCCCTGGAAACGGTTTACCTTCAGCTCCTTGGCACCGCCGCTGGCCGCTGCCTGGGAGATCTGCTGCAGCTGCTTGATTCTTTCGCTGAAGTCGGCCACCCACTGGATCACCGTCATGGAGGCGGGGACCGTGTAGCGGCACCAGTTGCGCGGCAGAATACCTGCAGGAAGATATACACCAGAGCTCAGGGGGAAATTCAGCAAGAAATGGAAGCATCCAGCTGTTAGCAGATATGCATCTTCCTCTGCTAAGTGTTAGCCCTTTGAATACTAATCAAAGTTTAGCATCGAGCCCAAAAAATCTGAATAGAAGCGTGGTATATAGCAGTAGTAAAAGTATTCAACACTGGATTACAGGAGGTGTCATTTAAACGACAGGTTTACCTTTCACCAGGTCGTTGATGAGCGTGCGCAGGTCGTTGGTCTGCTTCTTCTTGCCCTCGCACACCTGCACCACGTCAGTCAGGTCCTGGCGGATCTCCTGCAGCATCTTGCCGCCCATCTTGACCTCGCGCTCAAAGAAGCGGAACAGCGGATCCTGTAGGAAGGAAACCATTAGAGGAAGCCCAAAATACACGAGGGAACCTTTTCCCCTCGAGACTATCTAGAGTCAAAAACCAGCAGCTTAAAACAAGCCTCAGGGAGGCTTTGTATATAGTCTTTAAATCCATTTTCTTTCTGAGTGATAAACTTTTTTTTGACTTTGTGATGCTTTAAACAAGATGTTCATGTTTACATATGCTCCCCTGATAATATGACGCCCCGAAAGCTCGACAGAAGCTGAAGAAAGCAGAAAACTTTGATCTCCTGGTTGTACTTGCTGAGCGAGGGATCAGGCGAGGAAGGGCGAGCCAAGACCACCTCGCCCTGCATATCAGTAGCCACATGACTGAGATAACTGATCATAACGGGGGGGGCGACTTTGGACAAACTCTCCTAGTTATGATCACCGGGTGAAGTGTGTTGCCGATCATACCTAGCGCGAGCGCGACACCATACCCTGGACTACCCTCTGACCTGGCCCCGTCCGGCTTTACCTTGATGTTCTCCACCGTGCGCTTCAGGGGGTTGACCATCTGGGGGATGAGCTGCAGCCAGTTGAAGGCGGTGGTGTGGATGGTCCTCATCCAGGCGGGCTGGTTGTCCGACGTGGACGCCGTGCGCTGCTTTATCTCGGCCGTCTCGTAGGCCAGGTCATCCTCATCCTCCAACATCTGCATTTTCAGCATCTTGCTCATCATGTCGATGCCTACGCCCCGAAAGAGGGAGGAGCCGGCAAGGGGGGAGGGAAGAGGATGGTGAGGTTGGGGAGCGGGGGGGTGGGGGGGACAGGAGATCAGACGTGGCGGAAGGGGGATAGGGGGAGGGGGGGTGAAGAAGTTCTTAACAGTGTACCATAAGGCTTTGATAGTTTGGACTCAGGATTGTGTTAATATGGGATGAAAACGAACAACAGATTATTCCAATAAGCATTTGTTATTGACAATCAAAAGATGTTGACGTTGTCCTGGAGAAGGAGCAGAGGCCGGGAGGGCTTCAGGCCAAAACATGACGCCAACAATACAAAACAGCCAACATCAGATTGAACATTCAACACAAAAGGGGCATGCCGGCATTCAAGGCAGAACGGGTTAAGTTTTGTTTCCTGCAACAGAAAGGGACTTTGGCTGACATTGATGAAGGAATAGCATATACTGGGAGGGAGACGAGGAGGGAGAGCGATCGGGAGGATGGGGGTAAACTGGACTCTGGGATAGTGAGGGCATCACAGTGGTCAGGAGAGAGGGTTTAACAGCCGGGTGTGTGGGTCGGGGTGGTATATGATCTGTAGCATTTCCGGAGCGTAGCGACATGATGGATGGATAATACAGCTGCTGGAGGATGAGGTGACCGTCTTGTCTCGGGCAGAAGACTTCCAAACGTTACTGTTTACGCTATACGGATGGAAACGTTGTAGGACTGGTAGGGGGGGGGGGGGGGGGGTGATTTGGGACAACAACTGAAAAATACACAGGCGAGACCATTCCACTGCAGTGCGTGTCCTCCCTGTTAAATAAATATTAGTCAAGACAATGATCATTATGACACGAATTGTAATATAATGTTGAGGCAGCAGATATAAGTTGGAGAAGTTTTCCCTGTGAAGTTGTAGGAAAAAAGAAAAGCCATTTGAGAAGAATGAATACATTAATGAAGGGAGGAAGGAGCGGTGGAGGGCGACGGACGTACCCTGAGTGGTGAGCAGGAGCTTCTCCGCGTTGCTAGGCAACCCGAGCCAAGCCGGAGTCTGGGTGTCGGGGAGCATCTCCACCCAGTGCATGAATTCCTCACGCCTGGGAAAAAGAAACGACACACAGATGTTGGCAGACATCAGGAACAAATCCCGTCTTTGACATGGACAGTAACCGTGAAAAAATAGCTTTTTATTTTTCCCAACTCCCGCCTAGAACACAAACATCCACTGACCTGATGCCCTCGGGCATCTTGATGTCTTTGTGTCCGTCCACCTTCAGCGCCAGCTTGAACTCGCTGTCGAAGCTGCGGGTGGTGAAGATGCGGTCCAGGAAGGTGTTGAGCAGCCGCTGGTCGAACTCGTTGTCGATGCGGCCCCCGTAGATGGACTGAGCCATCAGGGTCTTCAGGGCCGCCCACGGGATCTTTTCAGGGGAGATGTTCTGACGACCCTGAGTGCGTATAGGAATTATTTTAGACTTCAGTCACATCTACTGAATAAAGTACACATTCAAAGCATTAATAGGTGAAGAAAATAAGAACATGTGTGTTAAAGGTGTGGCGAGGTGCTCTCTGGTAACCTTGGCGGTGTCGTCCAGCCAGGTGTCCACTGTGTCACAGGCGGAGCGCAGGTCAGACTCCCCGAACTCGTACTTCTTGGACCAGCCCAGCGGGGCGTAGCGCAGGCGCTCCTGGATGACAGCGTGGAACCAGGCCAGCAGGAAGTAGAGACGCGCACGCTCATTGGGAGACTGACGGAAGAGCAGGAGGTTAAAGGAATTAGTCTCACTGAGTCAAAGCTTGAAAACATTTCAATGGAAGTTATTTCTTTTTTCTTTTTGATTTGATCCAAAAATACGTTTTTTTCCCCAAAAAGAGTAAGGGAACAAGAAGATGGATTGTAAAAAGATACCTAATGCAAGTTGGTAAAACTACATTTTAAGTCAACCCCATTTAACTTCATGGCATCGGAAATAGCTCTGTGTGCTCTCATCCACGTGTGAAGATCCATCTGTTCATTACCAGGGGGGTAATGGATTCATGTGAGTGCTGGGGTGGGCGCAGTCAGCCAGTGGCGGTCACCTTGCACATGCGAGCCACGGGGATGCTGCTGAAGGTACGCAGCATGTTGGCCTTCACACCGGGAGGGGGCTCGAACACGAAGATACGGCCGGCACGCAGCAGGTTCACTGGCACCTGGGAACACACACACACACACACACACACACACACACACACACACACACACACACACACACACACACACACACACACACACACACACACACACACACACACACACACACACACACACCACACACGACGGTCACCACTGAGAACCCGGGAGGTAGGACGGGAGCAACTTCATGGCTTAACCCATTTAAGAAACTTTGATCCAAAGTGACATACAGTGCATTTACAGATGCTATGTTAAGGAGCTCAAGGGATTTGACAGGGCAAAGATGCCGGTGGGAATTTAACCCACAACCTCTGGGGCTGGGCTTCATCACCCCAGCCTCAAAACCTATCCTGTTCCATGTCTTCTACCACTAAAGGGTAACAAACTCTACTTTGAGTCAAATCTATTTCATTTGTCTGCACTTGATGAGGTAAATCCCCAAAGGGCATCGCAGGCCCACAGCCATAAGCTCCCTAACCCTGAAGGAAAACTCCAAAAGAAACCAAGGGAAGGAACCAAGCTGCAAATTAACAGCAGGATCCCCACTCCAAGGAATGGCTGCGACGTCATCAGGTGGCAAAACGCCCAGACGCTTAATGGCTGCACCCCGCAGCAGAAAGACCTGATGGAGGTGGATGGCGTTACCTTGGGGTTGATCTCCATGGTGAGGAAGAGCCTGAAGCTGGCGTGGGGCTGCATGGAGTGCAGCTTCTTCTCCAGCTGCATCAGCCAGCCGGGGGCCAGGTGGACGTTCTCCAGCATGACCCAGCGGCCGGACTTCACCGCCGTGTTGATGTCCCGGTCGGCCTTGTTGAAGCCCTCGGCCGAACCTGAGAGGAGAAGGGAGGGAGGGAGGGGTCGAGGACGTTAGAGTTAATGTTCATGAGTGGCAAACTTACCGTAACCCCGTACACAGTGTGGTCCTTCTACACATGTTTGCTACATTGATTTTGTATTGAGACGTGAATATCTTCTCCCCCCCAGCCCCCTTACGAACCGATGGAGATGGAGGTGATGTGTTTGTTCTCCTCGGTGGCCAGATCCCGGACCAGGCCGCTGGCGTCGTAGCCCGGCACGGAGCACATCAGCACCGGGGTGTTGGGCTTCACCTGTACAGAAACAAACACCAACAAGGTGGCCACTGAGAAGGACTCCTTAGTAACAGAAATGAAGGGCGCCATGTCATTCATGCCGGATCAACAAGGGAAATTGAGTCTTCCGATTCCTTGTCATTCATTCATGACATCACAAGTGGGCACGTCCACCTAGATGTGTGCTGGATGGATCAGTCTACCAGCCAACCCAGTGGACTGTAGCAAACGACGCTCATCTATCAGCTCCTCTATCAGCGCGTCATCTAGGTGGACACGCCCCCTTGTGATGTCAGAAGAGGCAGATTTTCAAACTGGTTGTAACGGCTAATCACACTCACACCTCGGCGGTATAATATGTCACCTTAAATATAGTTGGGTCTCATAATATTGAAATTACCCAACACACACACACACACACACACACACACACACACACACACACACACACACACACACACACACACACACACACACACACACACACACACACACACACACACACACACACACACACACACACACACACACACACACACACACACACACACACCGATCTATGGCCGGGACCGAATGCAAAGAGGTGGACCTTCACAGAAAATGGTGTATGTCACCGCGTACCTCCATGTCCACGATGTTGCCCAGGTCCAGCGGCTGCTCGATGATGTTCATGAAGGTCTCCCCCAGCACCTTGCACACGAAAATGTGGGACATGGCCAGGAGACGGTCGGGGCGGAACGCCTGGATCAGAAGCAGCTGGTGCACCGCCTGGCCAATCACAGCTGAGCAGGACGTGGAGACGCAGGTTAGAGCAAAATACATCCTCAACATGACACGTGTACTGCAGTTTAAAGGACAGGTTATGGCGCTGGACAATTTATCTTCTTGGACAAATCTAAATCCCTATCGAAAATGTTGATTCAATAAAATGCATTTGGACATTTTATTGAATAAATAAAAGATAATAAAAGTAAAATTAAATTAAAAGTAAAACAATAAAAGTAAAATTAAAATACTCACTGGACTGCTTCTCCTCTGACCACACATAGGGAACAGACAGTTCTGGAGTGTTGCTCTCCAGCCACATGAAGAATTGCTGGAGGAAAATGTAATGAATGACACCATTATATGATTCAAACATATTTTTTGACATATTTATAATAACAATATAATAACAATATTTTTGACAAATTTTTATGATTCAACAATGTTGTTGGAATTATCACAAAACAGAACTACTGTACACAGTTATATTCAGTGAGAGAAATTGCATTGCCTTGATTTTGCTATTTCAGCATAGTTTGGTTCATACGTTTTAAGACCAATCCTGAGACACTCATGCAACTTCTCATTGCTCATGACCGTCCTCCTCCACCTTGGACACCAGGTCTTTGAAGGCGGGCGTGCGGCTGAGACGGACCATGTCCTCGCACTGCTCCGTGGTCAGACCCTTCACCTTGGGCAGGGACATGCCCGTCAGCACGATCTCCTTACTGCGCAGGAAGTGCAGGAACTCCACGTCGAAGGAGCGCTCACTGCAGAGAGATCCGGCCACCCGTGTTATGTTGAGAGACGGAAAACCACTTCGGAGTAGGTTTCACAGTGGGGTAACAGACAGTGTTCTTACGTGGTCATGCCCTTAAGGTTGATCCTAGCCAATAACATGGCGAAGGTGATGTGGTCTTGGTGGAGCATGCCTCTCGCCACTCTGTTGAAGACAACCTACCACCGCAAATGATACAAAAGCATACTCAATACACCTACATTTAAAAGGCTCAAAATGGGTTCATGCATGCAAATATTGTGCATAAATGGTAGTGATGTTTATCACTACTGCTCAATGTTTCACATTTACATTCAACATACATTTCTTTTACTCCTTTATATATTTTTTGCAAATTCCTATTTCAAAAATGACATCTTAAAAATGGTTATGCGTGTCTTTTACAACTGCTGTGGGATGAATTGATTGATTCCCTTGATAGTGTAGTTTCCTCAGTAGACCCTTGATTGATCCAGGGACTACAGATGTAAGTTAGCCTGCATGGCTAAATCTGGCACATTTACATGTCAAACTAATTTATATTAATGTGCACTGTCCATTTTAAATAAAGAACGACCGTGTGTGGTTCCTACCTGGAAGAGGTCCTTGGTGATGAGGTCGAGCCTCTGTGTGTGGTCGCTGATGCCCTTCAGACTGGCGTTCTCGTACAGCACCTGGTGGTACGTGTCCAGGAAGAAGTGCAGCGAGTACTGGTACAGGAAGTGGATCTGGACACGGGGAATAATAATAAAGAGGTTAGAAAATAGTTGAAAAAAACTTTTTACAAATCATTTATGAGCAGGGCTCGAGGCCGGAACCTTTCGCCATTTAAAACACCTCAACATTAGGGCTGAACGATAGAATTCAAACCGATATTGTGATGTAATATTATTTTATTTTTTTGAATTTGTTACTGTAACTGACTTGAGATCAGTAAGATTTGTATTTTTTTCTTTTACAATTCAATAGTTAAATAAAGATGTTATAATATCAATTCATCTCAACACCTAGGCCTGGCCTAAAAGAAAGAGCAGTTTATATGTTGACTGCTTCCAATGGGTTGGTCATACTATATAATGATGTATTGCTTGTATAGTGTATAATACTGAACATACAGGAACTTTAAAAACAAGCTAAATCGCAATATTGGTCGAAATTCGATTATTTCCCCAAACCGTTCAGCCCTTCTGATCATTAGTGAGCACTGCGTTCGTATTTGAACCCAGAAGAGGCCGGCGGTGTTCTGACCTGGTTCAGGGCCTCCATGGTGAAGTAGATGCTGCTGCACGCCGAGGAGAGCGACAGGTACTGCTGGGACACCGCCTCCACCTCGGCCATCACGATGTCCGTCTCCTCCACCTTGCGGGTCACCTCCGCCGCCTCCTTCTTCAGGTTCTCCAGCGTGGTGATGATGGTGTCGTCGTCCAGGATGCGACCCTTGACCTCGTCAGGGCCTGCAGCAGAGACTTCTCCAGCTGGCGTAAGCGCAACTGGAACTCACCTGGGAACATAAATAAGAGTTAAATAACCTTCAACTCAATACGTTTTAATTTAATTGCTCCAATGTTTTGCAACAGTCCAAATGTTTGCCTATAATAGATTAAGATTAGATTAAAACAAAACATCTCAAAATGAATTTAGTGATCAAGCAGATCAAGTGTTGTGGTGTGTCCCAAATCGCGCACTTCTGCACTTATACTTAATATTTTGAGTACGTAAGTGTGTTCACACTGAGCAGTGTGCGCCAATGTAGTGCGCTATGCGCACTACATTGGCGCACTCAAACGGCCAGAAAATTGAGTGTGAATCGATGGACACTTTCCACACTTAACGGCCGCCATCTTGGTGACGTAGATGACGCTACGTCTAGAGCTACGTCGCTAAACGGAAGATACGTCACTACTTTTCAAATGGCGGCGGTTGGTTGGTTGCAATCGGCGTTAAAAAGTAGTAGAAGAAGAAGCTGTCGAGTCATTTCCGGTAAGTGCGCAGCGGCAGTGTTTGATTTGAGACGGTACTAGCTTGTCAAAATTTGCGCACTGTGCAACTAAGTGCACTGAATTGCAGTGTACTGTAAAGCAGTGCACTTAGAGAAGTGCGCGATTTGAGACACAGCAATGGTGTTAACATTGGCCTTCATTTAGGGTCACTCCCTGTTAAACCCCATTCCCTGACGTTCCCGTCCCCGGCGATCCCGTCAGTCCTCTGCACTCCTCACCCTGGAGCTTGAGCAGGTCGGAGCGCTTCTCATCCACGTCGGGCCTCTCGGCCTTGAGGACCTCGTTGAGGCACTGGCTCTGCAGGCTGCTGCGCGTCACCGTGAAGTTGACGAAGGTCACGCGGGAACACAGGTCGGGCGGGAACTCCACCGTGGGGTCCCGGGTGGAGAGGAAGATGACGAACGAGGGGGACAGATCGATGTCCTGGTCGCCCAGGGTGATGAGGACGCGACCGCCCCGTCCTGCGCACCTCTCGGTTGAGCACGGGGTTGAGGATGGGGTCGTAGCTCTCCACGTCCTGGTGGGGCACACACACACACACACACACACACACACACACACACACACACACACACACACACACACACACACACACACACACACACACACACACACACACACACACACACACACACACACACACACACACACACACACACACACACACACACACACATGAGTTTACCGAGCTTGTGCATGTCTGTAACATTTAGAAATGCTTCGATCAGCATTTTTGAGCCCGATCACCAAAATCATGATCTGCCGATTTCCGATCACTGCCGATCACAGAATGGCAGGGGAATGGGAATCTTCCATACATTTGACTATAATCTCAACGTATAACTGCCTCCTTTACCATCTTTACAGTGATCCTGTGAAATCCTGGCAGTGTAGCACAATGTTGTAGAAGGGAGAACTCATGCTGCCTCTGGCAAGTTTGCGTGAGTAATTTACGTCACGTGATCGGCTATTTTGATCTGCGCCTTTGGGGTTCTCCTATCAAGCAATTTTTCGCAACTATCTGCCGATCATGATCGGCGTCAGATTGATCGGAGCATCTCTGGTAACAAGATGGGCGAACACAAGCCGGTCGGGCCATTACCTGCACCAGCAGGGGGTTTCCGAAGCGCAAGGCGCTCTCCAGGTTCTTCCTGAAGGCGTCGTCCAGGAAGCTGGTCCGGGTGATCTTGCGCTCCTTGTACTCGTTCATGATGAACTCTGTGGCCTGGCCCGATGGATCGATGATGAGTGGGTACCTGAGTGGGAAAACACAACAACAAGATGAAAGCATGGTCCCACGCAACCAAGGTCATGCTACCTTTTGGGGGTTTTTTCTCTCACTACCCTCGGGATATTCCCCCTCCTCACTGACCTGTTGAACCTCTTCAGCATGATGGCGTTCTCCGTGCACAGGTCGTCCGCGGGCAGCGAGCTGGCCTGCCAGCGCAGCCTCTCGTCCGCATTGGACAGGTACTCCGTCCTGGCGATGTCGGTACGGAACTAACGGGGGCAAATGAAGATAAAAGATAGATTAAAAACATTTTTATCCAAAGCTTATTTATATGAAAGGAGGGAGCCCTCACTCAAGATTTCTTCCTTGCCGAGTAAGGGAGGTTTTTCTTGTCCTTTTGGGGGCTTGGGTCAGGGGGGTGATATAAATGTTTGGCCTGTTAAGCCCTTGAGACTATAATGGTGATTAAGGGCTATACAAATCACCTTGAATTGAATAGAAACGTGTTGCCAAGGAGCAGGTAGAAGGTTAGGGCTTTTACCCACAGGTAGGGCTGTGGAGATCTGGGATTGAACCCAGTACCTTTCGTTCTAGGCCCACTCGGTTACCTGGATGTTGGCCTGCTGCAGGTGGTGCGACCAGGTGGTGAACAGGTTCTGCCTCATCTGCTGCTCAAAGTACCCGGCGTAGGCGATGAAGGCGGCAGAGAGCAGACAGTCCCCGGCGATGGTGGACATCTGGTTCTTGAAGGTCTCGCTGGTCTGCTCCCAGCGGTCGCGCTCTGCCGAGAGGCTCTTGAGCAGGGCGTGGCTGCGGTTCACCTGGGGAACGCAGACACAGGAAGAACAGAGGGTGAATACAAGAGCGACGGCTGTGTGTCCATGGGCCACAGCACACTGACAACTCGCAATGTTTCACCGTATAATCAAGTCGTAAGCAATTAGTTGTTTCACCAACTAATTTCATTATGAGCCTATGGGTTGTTATTAAGCTTTCACCAGGCAAACTGAGCTATTTTGAATAAAGTTAACTTGAGTACTACCAATAAGCCAGTGTCTCCTCCATACAAAGCCAGCATTCCCATTAGACGTTAGATTGCTTGGACAATCCCATTTAGACCCCATTTATATGCTACTGGGTTAAGGTGGCGGAGGCCTGGGATGCAGTGCTTGCGACAGGACACGTTGGCGTCACCTTGGCCTCCACGGCGGCCAGGTCGGCCTTGATGGCCTGGGCCTCGGAGATGAGGACGGCGTACTCCTCCTTGTAGCGGGCGATGCTGGCCTCCAGGTCCCGGATCATCTGCTCCACCTCCTCCGCCTTGGACTTGTTGTCCGTGGCGTAGTCCTCCAGCTTCTGCAGCTCGTTGCGCAGGGGCTCCACGCGCTTCAGCATGTCAGCGTAGTTCAGCTGGGGAGAGGGAGGCAGGGCTGGGTGAGGCTAGGCGGGGGGAGGCTTTGAACTGGGTGATAACCATTAGCACTTTGTCCCGGATACTTGTTTATTTATTGTGTTTTCACACGGGCGACGACGCATGTGTATTTTTAGCGTGATGTCTTTCGTGTGCGTCCAGTCCAGGCTTGTGGTCTCCCCTGTTCTTGTGTCGTTTGGCCATAATAAAGACTTGACTTGAAACAAACCCCTTTCAACTTGACTAATAAGCCCATATCATTGCATTTCTTTGAAAGAAAAATCTAGATAAAGTTACTAAATGTTCACAATTGAACAAAATAATATTTGCTCAGCATGGCTGTGCATAACCTTGGTACTACATTCTTACAATCCTTTTGAAATACGGTCACAATAATAAGCCTGGAAATACCGGAACTTAGGTTATAGAAAAAAACGTATTTTTTTTAATTATTTGTATTCAAGCCACTGTGAGATGATTGTTCAAATCTGGACACAGGATGCATATCTGGATCAAAATATGATTGTATGGGAACCTCTGTTCCAAATGCTCATTTGTTGGTGTGAATGACCAGTGGTGTTCTTGAGGGGGTCCCCTACCTGAGCGATGGCCCATTTCACCATGGGCCCACAGGCCAGAGAGGCCCGGTTGACCTGCTCGTAGTTGTAGCTGGGGTTCGACATGTAGTTCTTCTTCATCTTCTCACGGATGGAGTCACTAGATATTGGGGGGGAGTGGGGGGTGGGGGGGGGGGGCATTTTATACATTAGTTTAAGATCGTAAGGGAAAATCAAGAACCTAGAGAGAATTTTTGTGCACTATTTAAAAAAAAATTTGACGTGGAGTGAAAAGATTGCAGGGGGGGGGGAGAAAAAGTGGAGAAATGTGAAGAAGATGGGAGATTCTAGGCGGGCAGGCCCGAAGTATTAAATGAAATAGTTGTTGGATGGAGGTTTAGATGTGATTTCTAATTGGACTTCCGAGTCAACTGTCCATTTGTCAGGTTAGAGTCTCGATCCATTTAGTTAATTCCAGGAAAATGTTAATCAAAGTTCTGAAGTTATGATCAGAATTATTTTTGATTCATTCAGACAAGATTACATATTTTCTTTCACAATGAAGCGGAATATATGTTTTTTTATTTTTAACAAAACTAAGAAAAATCACACCAATAATCAACTCGTCTGGTAATGATTTACAGGATGATCAGTATCCGCATAAACTCGGCGAAACTCTTCGTCTCCGTCGACGTCGGTACCTCATCTCCTCGGAGGAGAAGTTGACTATGCTGCTGATGAAATTGTCCCTGATTATAACTTGTCTGATCTTTTTCCAGTCACTGGTCTCCTCGCCCAGCAGCAGGCAGATAGACTCCAGCGCCAGCTTGACCGCGGCGGGCGGGTTGGTCATAGCCCGCACTTCTACCAGGTGCTGCCTCTTTATAGAGCTCACCACTGGGCCGCGGGGGGAGGGGGGGGGGCGGGCGACACGGGAGTGGATGGATGGATGGAGGATGGATAAGGAGGGATAGATAGGTAGAGGTATGGCAGAGAGAAAGAGAAGGAGACAGGGGAAGAGAGAGAACAACACTCTTTTAGTCAAACGCTTTTGGATGCCGGCGACGTCTACCTGATCTCGTCGGCATTGAAGTTGACGATGGTGGGGATAAAGTTCTCCCTCATGATGATGGAGCGGATCTGCTTCCAGTCCGTGGTGCTCTCCCCCAGCAGCAGGCAGATGGACTCCAGGGCCACCTTGACGGCGGCGGGGGGGTTGGCCATGGAGCGCACCTCCACCAGGTGCTGCTTCTTAATGGACTTAACGGCTGACACGGGTTTGAGTTAAGGGGGGGGGGGGAAGGAGGAGGAGGCGCAGGGTGGTGAGAGAAGGAGGTGAGTAGTGAGGGGCGCAAGACGAGGGGAAAAGGACACTGTAGGGAGATCTTTGGGCTGGTGGAAAGTTAGCCTTTGATAGAAATACCCTTAACTCATTAGTATAGTTATACGTGTTGCATAAAGAAAGGATTATTCTACTGTATTGAAGCTCTACACAATATCAATCCATCCATCTATCCGGTGCAGAAGAACTTCAGTGAAAAGTAAGAACCATAATAATGCATACCATTTTGAGCCTCAATAACGGCAGGCTCCACTTGGTCCAGATCCTCTTTGACGCTCAGCTGCTTGTCTTTGATCACCTCCTGCTGCTTGTACACAGACTCCTGGATCTCCTGACTCATCACCTGGAATCACCACAGCAGCGAGGCACGATTAGAACGAGATGCTAGGCTAGGTGGGTAGGAGTTTGCGGTATAAAGTATCTATATAAAATCAGTCAAAGGACTATGCATCAAAAGGCAAGGTAGGCAAAGCACAAACCCAGTCCTTCTCTTCATGTTAACACCACTGCTCCTTCAAAGGGGCCTACCTTCTTCTTCTCAGCCTCTTGCTGGTCTTTGACCATCTTCTTGAGCTTGTCGTTGGCAGCGGCGTTCTTCACCTCCAGCTCCTGGCTCTTGATCCTCAGGTCCCGACGGAGCTCCTCCACCTTTGGGGGGGGGGGGGGGGAATCATTGTGAGACACAAAAAAGTAACTCCAAAGATCCTTGCTGCAGGACGCGGGGAAGGCCGACACCGATTCATTGTCTGTGTGCAATCTTGTGTGCACTTTATGCCAAAAGTCATGACTGTACCCACTCTGAGTGTACCGTTGAGTGTTTTCCCTCTGCATTTATGTCTGACCTGTACACTTGTCTTTTTTTTCCCTTTGTGAGTGTACTATGTCCACATTGTCAGTGTTATCTGATCATGTATATGGCTGCTATTAACTGTATGTCCTTTTTATTGAGTATATGCACTTTATCTGTACATTGTCCTTGGGTACCTTGAAAGGCGCTTTTAATAATAATAATAATAAAATAAAATGTATTATTATTTATTTTTTTTCTGTCCAATTTCCCAGTATATAGTACTGGTGGTTCATTAAGGAAGGGGTGGGGTGGGTGGAGAACTTCACCTGGTCCACGGTCTCCTTGATCTTGCGGAGGCCGACGTTGAGGTGCATCTGCTGCTCCTCCAGCTCGCTGCGCTTCTCGTTGAACAGGTTGGCGTAGTGGTTGATGAAGTCCAGGTAGT
The DNA here is from genome assembly GCA_900291075.1 of Melanogrammus aeglefinus. NCBI lineage: Eukaryota > Metazoa > Chordata > Actinopteri > Gadiformes > Gadidae > Melanogrammus > Melanogrammus aeglefinus. Next base: position 425,562 of record OLKM01000100.1, read on the forward strand.
GGCGCGGCGTGATGGCCATGGTGCGCCCGCCGCGCTTGGCCAGGCGGTTATTTGCCTTAGTAAAGAAAATGACACGTTATGGAATGACTCAAAATGTTTAAGCTTTGTAGGAAAAACCATAGGATTGCAGTTTGGAAGTGTGTGTCTCGATGGCAAAAGTCTGTTCCCAAATCTAGATAGTAGGCAGGGGCGACAGTAGCTCAGGGAGAAGAGCGGGTCGAGGGTTGCTAATTCGATCCCCGGCTCCTTCTAGAGTGCATCAATGTGTGCACGAATGGGTGAATGTCAGGAAATATTGTAGAGAGAGCTTTGGGTGGCCACTGGTAACAAAAAAAGCACTTTATAAATGCAGTCCATTAAGTAGGCAACAGTGTTGTGTTTTGTTTGTTTATTTTAACAGCGAACGGAGAGCGATTAATCATGTTTTCTGTCATGTTGAGAGAGCCTACCTGGTGAAGGGTCGTGTGCACGAACACACAGCCGTTGACGATGGCTTCGCGGTGAGAGGGCGGCTGGGGCATTTTGTCGTAGATGATGGGCATGTAGTCCGGCACCTTCCAGGTGGGCTTCTCCAGGTCCATCTTGCTGGTGAACTCCTTGCCCACCTGGTACAGGGCCTCGGTGGACCAGTCTCCGAACCAGTTCAGCACGCATCTAAAAACAAGAGGAACCGACAGTGAGTGCGGGAACCGTTCATCGCTTTATGTCAACAAAACAACCTGTGCTTCCTCCCAACCTCCAAACCTTGTAGGTTATATGTTTTTTTAGTGACCCATTCCCTCTTCCTCGTCTCTCTTAACGTTATTTTCCATGAAGGAACAAAAAGGCCATAAGGGTTATCTATATTGGGAGTATAGTTTAACCGTTATATCCATCTTATGCTGCTCATACCTCACTTTACTTTTGCTTCTGTGTTGCACTATATGACAATTAATATTCAAACCTTAATTTGAATATTTGAACTCCTTAATTGCTCTTTTGCACTTCTATTAAGATCTCTGACTACATTTTCATTGTCACTGTACCTTTACGCTGCACAATGACAATAAAGTTGAATCTGATCTAAAGTCATTGAGGAGTGTAATGGGGTGCGTAGTGGGGTGTGTAGTTGGGGTGTGTAGTCGGTGTGTAGTGGGGTGTGTAGTCGGGGTGCGTAGTGGGGTGTGTAGCCGGGGTGTGTAGGGTGTGAGCGGGGTGTGTAGTGGGGTGTGTAGCTGGGGTGTGTAGCTGGGGTGTGTACCTGTTGAAGAGGGCGGGGGAGGTGGCGGCCCGGTCCTTGAGGCCCTCTGAGGAGGGGTTCATGGTGAACACCACGTGCAGGTTCCTGATCACCTGGCTGGTGAACCACTTGTACAGCTCCTCGTGGGTGTCCAGCATGTGGCCCTCCTTCTGGGCGCCCTCCTTGCACTGGGTCATCAGCGTGGCGTACTCGTCGCCCTCGAACAGCCCGGGGACCTGGGGGACACAGGGAACACCGGGGTTATGGACCAGGGAATGGGTGTGTGAGGGGGGGTGGGGGGTCGGAGGGCATTTAGTTTGAAATATCACATTTAATTTTTTTTCAAAGAAGTACAAGAATGAAGGAGGATAAGTTAAAAGAGGAATAAATAGGTGACAATATCACAGTTTTTGTTGTGGATATTGCCATTTTAAGGCTTATTGTTGCTTTGCAAAAGTAGCAATAGCCAACGCTAGGATCGATTCTGTAACTTCATTATTTATGATTAGGATAACGCAATCCTTCAAGTCTTCAATATCTACGTCACTAGCCACAGAACACTAAATTAATTTTACACCAAGCATTGACAAAACTTCAATTTAAACATTTTACAAGGGCACTTCAATACAGCCCTTAAGGCTTAACCTTTCACGCTCTCCGTGAGCACAGGGTAAGTATGGGAGAATAAGGCCCAATCCCATTTCTACCACTTACCCCTTCAAAACAAGGGGGGAAGGGGTAAGGGGTAGAAAAGGGATTGGGCCTAAGAGTACAAGAGCCATCATGTCACCTCTCCGTTGGCCAGCAGTGTGTTCATCCTCTCCAGGAAACCCGAGTCCAGCACGTTGGACTCGTCCATGATGAAGGCGATCTTCTCGTTCTTGCAGCCCGAGCGCCGCAGCACCGTGCGCAGGTCCTCGTCAAAGTCTTCGCCCGTGTACTTCCGGTGCACCTACAAAAGTATACGCGGCATATTGATTAATAGAGCGTCAAACATAAAAGGCCATTCATAATGCGCTAAATCAGGAAGGAATCCCATTTAATGGTAGCGGTAAAAGAAAACATGTATCATTACAGAAGGTTAATCACAAGAGTCAAAACAGAAACGTTTTGATTCTTAAGAATTGACAGATTGTGCAGTACAAACCTTGATCTGGTAGACGCTCAGGCCATTCATCCAGGCCACAAACCGGGACAGGGTGGTCTTTCCTGCTCCACTCACACCGATCAGCAGGAGATGACCCTGTGGCTGACGGAAGATTCTGGAAAGGTCCAGGACGAAAAAAAGGACAGTCAACTCCAAAGCAGAAAGGACTTTAAGAGGCGTAATGTAAAGCGCGGCGGAGCTGGGATGAGACGTACCTGTCGATACGGAGGACGTGGTCCAGCACCTCGTTGAAGAGCACCAGCGGCACGTCCAGCTCCTCCTCGTAGAAGACCTTGAGACGGGCCTTCACGTAGTCCCGGAGCTCCTCCTGCTCCACGGGGATGTAGTCCTACAGGGGGGGGCAAGGGACGCGGGTCAGGACGCAGACAATACTGGGACTTTCATTACTGTAGCGCAACACACCCTCACTTTATACTAAATCGTTATGATTCAACACTACCATAACAAAAGAATCATGAGACCCATAGTGCTGCTCTAAAAGTAGGGTCTTGGGTGGTTTAATGATACTATGAAATGGGCATAAGGACGCAGGAAAAAATTAAGCTCAACAGGTTAACCAGTGCATCCATGATGCATATATTTTGCATCATTGGTCTTGGCCCTAATTATAATAGACCTATTATAGAGTAATCATAATAAGGGTGATTATAATTAGAGTGAAAGAGTTAGAGTAATAACAATACAGTTCCCATACTACAGTAGTTGTCCAGACAGTAAAGGTTTGTTAAGGGGTGTACCTTGGAGAGCCAGTTGCTGTAGAGGATGGGTCGGTTGAGGCCCTTCTCCTTGTCGATGTTGGGGAAGTGCTTGAGCGCCACCATGTCGATGTTCTCGTCGGTCCATCGCCTCTCCTCATCCTCCACCAGTCTGGGAGACACAACGTGTTAATCCGTGGAACACCTGCTATGGTTCTGTCAATATCAAGTCATTGTATTTACAAGGGATTGTCTTTTTTAGTTGACCAGGTAAATATCAATTTTATTTCATCAGGGTTAACCTATTCTTATCGGTAGGGCTGCACGATTATTGCCAAAATGATTATCACAATTATTTTGATCAATATTGATATCACGATTATTTACCACGATTATTCATTGAAAAAAAATATCTTTAGAATTTATACCACCCCCTAGTGGTAGGGGGTGGTAGCCACACTGTGCTCAGCGTCAGGCCACGCCTGCTTTGCAGCAGAGGTAGAGCGTATACTGCGTGGGCGGGGCTCATTTATTTTTTGGTTCTCTTTTTTTTGTGGATGCATTATTTATAAAAAAATATCGCGAGAACACTACGTGTCATCGTGGGACGCCAATATCATCAGTGCGATAAAAATTTGATATATTGTGCAGCCCTACTTATCGATAACGTTTCTTGCTGCTTAACCGTCCGAGTGTCTCATGGGATTAGACCAGTAACCACAGTTCCCCAGCGCTCCCTCCTCACCTGTCCTGGAAGAGGCGCAGGGCCTCGTGGGCCCAGATGCGGATCAGGCCCTCCACTGGGAGGGTCTCCAGGGGCCTCAGGGCCTCGAAGATGCCCCTCACCCACCGGGTCATCTCCCTGGGGGAGTAGATGTAGTGGGGCTGGGTGTCCTGGGTGAAGCGCTCCTACAGAAAGAAATGAAACGCATTGAGTCCTTTTCAACTCGCCACTGGTCTACGCTAGCTCCACTGGGAGAGGTTTGTTGAGGAAAATGATTTACTTCTTACTTTACGAATTGACATATAACATTGCATATACTAAATTACAATTGGGTCATAAGTTGGGCTGCTCGATTATGTTTTTGTATCATAATCAAGATAATTTGTCAGTATTGAAATCAACAATATTAAAATAAACAATTTTTAGTTTGAAAACATTTTGCATTTATTCAGCATTTCTCTCTAAAAAAAGAAGACACATTTTAACTGAGAACTTAAAGAAATTTTCCCTTAAAAAATATACAAAATGATTCAAATAGAAATTTTTCAAATTGAAAATTTGTAATCATAATTTTCCACCGCTATGTTTCAAGACTGTTGAAGGCCAGCCGGTCGTACCTGAGACATGGTGTAGAACTCCACCATGGCGGCTGTCAGGGGCTCGGCGAAGGTGCGGAGGGACGGGATGAGGCGCAGCATGGCCCGGTTGAAGGTGCCGTAGATCTGGGTGAGGGAGGCGGGGCCCGGGTAGTCCACGTACACCACGGGGACGTGGCGCAGGAACCTGGTGGGCAGAGTGGGGAAGACATTAACGGTGACACTGGTCATGAAGACATCCCCATCACCCTGTTAGAATTGTCCATCAAGAGTGATGGTGAATCTAATTAGCCATTGATTCTTTAGAAAAACGATAGAAGAAAATAAATTGCAACTGCAGCTTATTTCCTAAAATGACACGTCTTTTTCAAGCTCTGCTGATGTTCTCTTGTACTGTGATGGTAACACGTCTTGATACTGGTACCTGTGTGTGAGGGGCTTTCTGCCAGGGTCCGTGGGGGGGTTACAGGCTCCGACGAACTGGATTCTTTCCAGTTTGACCCAAGTCTGGTCAGAGGTACGATAGAACCCTCCATGCTCCACCATCTATGGAGAAAATTAATTATTATTATTTAGTATAGTTTAGCTCCTATGTTGAGATGCACCAACTCCTCCTTGTTATGACTTCTCATCAGCCCTTGGTCCGGCTAAAAAACAAGGTTTAGGAGACTAAGGCCCAATCCCATTTCTACCCCTTACCCCTCCCCCCTTCCCCACCCCTTCAAAACAAGGGGGAGGGGAAAGGGGAAGGGGTAAGGGGTAGAAATGGGATTGGGCCTTAGTATTGCAGCACTTGATTTCTGCTCCGCCTCCAGCTCAAGCTGTCCGATAAAACAGTCTACAAAATGAAACGTATGCAACAGTGGCTGCTGCCTTGTCATCGGTGCTCACCTGTCTGAGGAAGGAGATGACCCTCTGGGTGCCGTACTTGTCCATGTCGGGCAGATTGATCTCGTCGCAGAAGAGCACCAGCCACTTGCCCAGCTGGACGGGCGCGAGCACCACGCCGTTGGGGGTGCGGCGGTACTCACAGTAGTGGTCGAAGGTCTTCAGCAGCAGCTCCGGGGTGGTGGCGCTGGAGAAGTTCAGACCCACAACCTGAGCGGGACAAACAGGGGGGAGGGAAAGGGGGGAGAGAAGCGACAGAAAGAGAATGGGGGAGAGACAAGGGGGGGGGGAAGAGAGAAAATGGAGGGAGGAAGAAGCAACAGAAATGGGGAAAAAGATAGAGACAAATATTTAGACAGACAAATCAATAGAAGACGGTAACCGAAAGGTCCATCACTAAATCGCTCTAGAGATTTACACAGATGACCACATGTGTTGTTGTGTAGCATGTGAGCCTGGGCGTGTTGAGCCTGGGACCCTAGAACCAGCCATCCCCCCCTTTCGCCAACCCTTCTCACCTCCATGTCAGGGAGGGCGCGGAGGGCGCTGAACAGGGTCATGGTCTTTCCGGAGCCGGGGGGTCCGCACAGCACCAGGGGCTTGTGCTCGGCCAGCCAGGTGTAGAGCAGGGCCTCGTGGCGCACCGTGTCCAGGGTGGGCACCACCACGTCGGGGGAGGCCACCTTGTGGGTCTCCACCTCGATCTGGGGGACCTTGCCCTGCCAGGACTGCCACTCCCCTGAGATGCACACCTAGGGAGGAGGCGGACGGATGGGAGACGTTGGGTCTTAGGAAACAATGCTTTCTAAAAAAGGACTTTTCACACTTTTGTTAGAAATAATCCTCGAATTAGTTTACTGTAAGTTTCTATGACAATTTTAGACACTTTTTTACATAATATACATAAATGTATACAACATATATGTAATAGTGAAAATGACAATCTTTACAAAACAATATCTTTTTTTTACACAATAGTTACACACAACGGAATAGATTATGTGAACGCACACGATAGCTTTGGGCACAAAGACCACATTTACAAGGCACTTCCATATGTACGGGTGTACCTCGTAGTCGATGATGGGCACGTTGGGGGCGGCGGGCAGGGGCACGGTGGTGATGCGGCGGATGTACTCGCCCAGCTCGCCCCTGATCTTCAGACGCCCGTCGCCAGAGAAGGACCAGAGCACGGCGTAGATCAGATACCTCTGTAGGGGGCAAGAGCAGAACCAAGACACCAGATCAGCTGGATGGTAAAGTTCGGATCGGCATTGAAGATACAAATAAAAGGAATAAAGGAAAAAAAGTGATAAAAATATAACAGTTCACTAATACTAGCTACACTCTAGAGGATAATTAACCTGTTGTTGATGGTTCCCCTGATTATTTTTTGGTAGGTTATCCTGTGGCCTCACCGATTCGAGATCGCTGATCGACTAATGTGTACCCAGCGTAATGCTCCCGACCACGTCACCTGCATGTATCTCTCCAGCTGCTCGTTGGGCATGGGGAAGTCGGGGTGGTTGTTGTTGTAGAGGGCCACGTTGCGGCAGGCCTGGTGCAGCATGGAGAACAGGGAGCCCATGCAGCGCAGCCGCGTGAAGTCCATGATGTGCTCCATCTTGGAGGCATGCTCCAGGGCCTTGATCACCATCCCCGTGGAGGTGAAGTAGGGCTGGAGCGCGGTCGCTGCATCCCTCTGGATCTGGTGGACGGAGGAACACAGGAGTTGGAGGAGAAAGGGTGGAGTTAGTCAGGAAAGGCCCGGGTCACGAGTCAGCCTTTCAAAGTCTCCTTCACCAAAGGAGACTTTGGTTTCTTGACGTTTGAGCATCATGATAATACAACGCTTTGTTTCCCTTATAGTTAGCTCTTTAGCAAGGTGCAACTGCGATTAGTGGTGGATATTTGGGGTACAATATCTCATCCACAAGGCATGGACTTTGGGGTTCCTCAAGGGAGTATTTTTGGACCACTTTTCTTTCTTTTATATATAAATGACCTAGCAAATGAGCCAAGCCATTTCAGATTAAATCTACTGGTGACCTCATAAGTGGAAGTGTCCAACCAGATGTTTGATGGCATGTCTGGAAGAGTTGGATGCCATCTTTCGATCCACGAGTAACTACATTATGAAACACGATGAGGAGTGATGCAATCCCAACCTGCAGCATGGGCGAGGCCGTCTCCTCCTCATCCTCTGTGCCCTTCCTCATGCGTCCCAAATCATCCTCGCCCTCATCCAATGGGATGCTGCGAAGGCGCGCCAGGAAGTGGTTGAAGACCATGTCGGTGCTGAGCACGTCCTCGCTGAACCACACCATGCCGCAGCGCGACACGGTGGCCAGCGTGGCGTACTTCAGGTCCTGCACCTCGAACATGATGCGCACCTGAGGGGTGAGAAGGAGGGAGAAGGTCAGTAGTGCCCAGGGTGGAGGTTTTCCCAGATCAGGCTCGACAAAGAATTCCAGTACAATACAGCATTGCTAAACTATGGTACAGTCAGGTCTTGTCCCATTACCAACAGGACAAATGTAACAAATCAGTCATCAGTTCATACCTACAGTAGTTGTGTAGATCGTTTTGACGCCGGAATCGCGATTAAAATTTGATTATACGCACAGCCCTACTGTACGGGCAGTGTATGATCTGCAGTGCTCCTGAGCTTACGTTGGGGGGCAGACTGAGACGCTCTCCGTTGGGCAGCGTCAGCAGCTTGTTGTCGTCCAGCACGGAGTTGAGGTTCTCCACCCACTCGGGGTCCACGTCACCGTCAAAGATGATCCACTGCCGCTTCTGCAGCTCCCCGCGCACGTTGTCAATGATCCTGAAGGGAGAGGGGAAGTAGGGGTTAGGGGTTACGGGTGGGTCAGGCACCCAGGATAATCCTTCAAAGTACAACGATAGTTTGAAGTACTTCAACTCAATACATGCCCCTTAAAATATAATATAACCACGGCGGGTTATTAATGCTACAATAACAAATGTTATGGTTGATGATGGAAGTGGCTCACTTTCTGAGGATGTGCGTGAACAGGCCGTCCGTCCACTCGCGGGTGTTGGGGTCCAAGGTGCCATACAGGTGGTCCTTGCTGATGGCCTTGGGGTCGATGATGTGGGCGACCCCCTCCATGCCCTCCAGCCTCTCCAGGGCCTTGAGCAGCACCCTCCAGGCCATGGTCTTACCACTGCCCGAGGGCCCCACCATCATCAGGCCGTGGTTGATCTGGGTGATCTGGTACAGCTGCAACACCTGTGGTGGACGAAGGACACGTTGATGAAGGGCTGGCAATGCATAGGTACTGCTTTCCTGAGCACATATGGTCAATTATGTTTTGATTCATACACAAAGCTTATGTAGTCAGTCAGAATCAACATCCCCCGTCAACATTTAAATTCTCCATTTACATTACTTCCTCATATTATATCACTATATATATTGAAGCCCTTATATTGTGCATTAGTCATCTCATTTGCTTTTAATATCTTGTACAGGTGAATTTTGCATCTTGTTCAGAGTTTTCCTTACAGCATAAACATGCCACAACAAATGCATTGTATGTGAAAGCATAAATAGCAATAAAAGCATTAGCTTCTCGTCCTTTTAATTATCCTTATTGTTTTACTTTTTTTTTTTTACTACTTTTTTCAAAGATGGCGAGAAAAGAAAGATCCATACCTTCTCCACCCACATGGTGCCCACGTCGTCCCCGTCTCCGTAGGTGAGGTACATCTCCGAGCACACCTTCTTCAGCTCCTCCCTGAGGGCCGTCATCTCCCCCCGCATGTACTGCACCCCGGGGAACACGTCCGACAGCAGGCTGAAGAGCAGGGGGATGTCCTCCGCCACCAGCTTGGGCACCATGGTCTCACACACACTCTGGATCAGGATCTGGGAGGGGGGGGGAGATGAGGGGGACGGATAGTGGGGAGACAATAAAGGCAAACACATTAAACGGAGAACAAACTCATTATGTTCACGGTAAGATCTGAATTTAAAAAGAGATTGACGAGGACTTGATACGGCTGTACAAAATCAAATATGGAAAAAAGCATGTTCATCATCAGGATTATGTCGTTTTTCCATTCCCTCTTTTAAGTGGAAACTAAATAAAAAGCCAGAAAAAAAATTGTAAATCCATGAATGTTCCTACCTCCTGCTCAGGTAGGTTCTCTGCGATCTCGTTCTCGTCGACATTCTCTCCACGCTCCCGCTTCTCCTTCTTGATGCGCTGGATGCGCTCGCGCTTCACGTTACCGGCGCTGATCAGCACGCTCTTCAGGGCTCGCAGGCCGAAGTCGTAGTGACTCTGGGACGACAGCTGCTCATCGCACAGCCTGGAGAACAGAAGACGACAGAACAGTCAGTGGGAGACACATTGGGATTGAACCAAATTAATCATTTGAACTCATCCCAACATATAAACCTTATTTTATATAGATTTAAACATCCATTTCTACCAAATAACCATTACCATGGATTTCAAAGGATGAAAATCAAACACAAAGAAATTCAAAAAAATAAATAGACATCAAAAACAACAATAACAATGACGAGGCCGTACTTGAAGAAGGGCACGATCTTCTTGGCCAGAGTTTCTGCTGTGCGGAAGCCCTGGGAGTAGAGCATGACCTGGGCGATGAGCTGCCGGTCGGGCTTGGTCATGGCCAAGCTCCGGAACAGCTTCTTCAGGTTGTCGGGCAGGTTGGAGCGGCCGGCGTAGCCCGGGTTCATGGTGATGAAGATGGCCATGTCGGGGCTCACCTTCACCTGCTTGTTCAGCAGCTCAGTGGTGATTGGCGCACCTTAATGATGTAGATACAAGAGGTAAGTTGGGGAAACTCGGCTGAGTTAATTATTTTAGAATGACATGTTTTGTGGAAGAAAAAAAACGATGAATCAGTTAATTTCACTTTCATTTTAGCAAATTCATCGAAATAAATATTGTAGAGGATAGCCTTTCAAAAGCCAAGAAACAGTCCCAGAATGGATGCATTAGGCAAAAATCTATCAGTTCCTATGCGGTTTATTTTGTCTGGTTGCCTGTAAAGTTTAACCTCTGAGATGATCTCTTTGTGCAGAGCTGACCGCATTAAGACATCCGCGTCAGACTTTTTACCTGAGGTTTTAATTTAAAAAAGAAACACCTCCTACAACGAAGTAGTATGCATCTTCCCATAAGCCCCCCTGCCTAGATCGTCATGTCACGAGCAGGACAAGCTGCGGACGTACTTCTGTCCCTGTTGGGGTTGCTGTGCTCCCTCAGAGCCACCTGGATGTACTGGACCTGCTGGGACACGGCCGAGAGCATCCTCTCCTCCAGCCGGTTGAACTCGTCGAAGCAGCCCCACGCCCACCTGACACAGGCCCACGAAGATACGCCCCATGGCCTGCAGAGAACCACACACACCATGTTAGCTAGAGCCACCGCGTTAGCTTTGGGTTCCTTCGACGGTCGAGAAAGGAACATTTTGCAATTATTAATTGCTTTATTATTAATTACTCAACTTATTAATGGAATATAGAGATTGGAATACATTCAAGTAAAACAAACAAAAATAATAACGCTAAAGCAAGGGCATACAACCTAATGCATGAACTAAAAAGGTGCATGTAGAACTGCACACCATACGTACGCCTTTAAAAATATATATATTTTCATGGATTAAAGAGGGTCTGTAATGCATTTCGGCGGGACTATAAACCAACAGCGCACCTGGAAGTCGAAGGTCTCGTCACAGTTGAACACCAGGACAAAGCGTCCCAGCTGGTGGCCCAGAGCCTTCACAGACTCAGTCTTTCCTGTTCCAGCCGGACCTGAGAGGGGAGCGTGGTGGATTTAGGCAAGGCAACTGTATTTATATAGCACTGTTCAATACACAAGGCAGACTCAAAGGCCTTCACACATAAACATTGTCATACAATAAAATAAGATAAGCAAAAGAAAACATATGCAAAGAAATTAGTAAAATAGAAAGTTAAAAAGGCATTTTAGTATTTAAATAGAAAATAAAAGGCCAAGTTAGAAAAGCTTTTTAGAAAGTGCAATGTATTTAAGATTTAGCAGAAAGCTAAAGCAAACATAAATGTCTTCAGTCTTGTTTTAAAGGTGCTCAGAGTTGGGGCAAGTCTTGCATTTAATAAACTCATTCAATTAATAATTAATGAGTCATTATTTGCAAGGCAAAAATAAGTGGGTTTACACTTTAACCAGGCATACATATACACACACACACACACACACACACACACACACACACACACACACACACACACACACACACACACACACACACACACACACACACACACACACACACTATATTTTCTAAATAATAAGGCAATAAATCCTCAATAATTCAATCACAAAATGCCAGTGTGTGAGCCAAGCATTGTATCCCAATCCTAACGTGAACCCCCAAACCTTTTCCCAAAGCCCACCCGTGCTTACCAAAGGGGGACCCTCCGAGGCGGGCCTCCAGGGCCTGGGTCATGGTGAGGTAACAGCGGTCCGTCAGCGGGGTCTGCACCAGCTTGTCCTGGACCCCCAGGTACTCAAAGCCGTAGTTGAACTTGGCGTTGGCCATCTGGATGGACAGCTGCTGCAGCACGTCCGTCTGCTTGGGGTCGAAGTAGAAGCGCATCTGGCTGAGCCACTCGAACGACTTGGGGTTGTCGATCTTGTTCTTGATCAGCCGCCGGGTCACGTCGCGCTGGTGCACCAGCTCTGTGATCTGTGGGAGGAGGGAGGGATTGAGAGGACATGGTCAGGTCTGTAATCATCATTCGACTTCTATGGCGAAGATCTCCACTTAAAAAAGGCCTGGGTCATAATTAACTATCTACATTTGTGACTATATATTGATAGACAACTTATAATGATATATAAAACGAGGAGAACAAACCCTTGTTTGTAAATGGGAAGGTATACTTGCATGGTCAAGTACCATGCACTTTAAGAAACACTCATGGTAATACCTTTTACCACATGCCCCAGCCCTGAGAGCAAGCCCTTACCAGAGAGCAGAGAGAGACCTAACCCTAGAGAACGAGAAAGAGACAGAGACAGAGAGAGACCTAACCCTAGAGAACGAGAACGAGACAGAGACAGAGACAGAGAGAGACCTAACCCTAGAGAACGAGAACAAGACAGAGACAGAGACAGAGACAGAGAGAGACCTTACCCTAGAGAACGAGAACGAGACAGAGACAGAGAGAGACCTAACCCTAGAGAACGAGACAGAGACAGAGACAGAGACAGAGACCTAACCCTAGAGAACGAGAACGAGACAGAGAGAGACCTAACCCTAGAGAACGAGAACGAGACAGAGACAGAGAGAGACCTAACCCTAGAGAACGAGAACGAGACAGAGACAGAGACAGAGAGAGAGAGAGACCTAACCCTAGAGAACGAGAGAGAGAGAGCATCACGCACCAGGTGCTCCAGTTTCCTCCGGCAGCGGGGGCTGCTCCATCAGCACGGTGTCAGCCAGGACGTTCAGGGTGGCCTCCACGTACTGCTGCACGCTGTGCATGGGGGACATGTCCCCGCCGGCCGCCACCGTGGTCAGCGCCGACTCGATGTTCTCCGACCAGGCGATCTGGGTGGACAGCACCACCAGCTGGGCCTGAGGGACGAGTGCGGGGAGACGTTGGAGGTTAATGGAGTTCATTGGTTTGCACAGTTTGTATTCTTCACATTTGGTCAATGTTTTTTTTTTATAGTTATTAAGTCCTTTTTGCTTGTTTTCATGCCTTTATCTACCAATGTATTGGTCCATTTATTCGCCACGGAATCTTTATCTGCATCTTTATATACAATTAGCAATTTCAATTATAGAATATGATTGTTATTCTTACTATACCAGAGGTTATGAACTCTTCTTTGTGTTCCATATGCATCTCGCATAAGACCTTGTTTGTTTTCAGGGTCAGATCCAAAAGGAATCTTAAAGAGATCCATGGAGTCCTACTTTGCCTACTGCACCCCACTCCCTCACATCCGACTCACCTGGTAGCGATCGATCCAGTTGATGTACTGGGTGAGGTCCACGGAGTCGCCCTTGTTAAAGTCCGTCACCTCGGTGACCGACTCGGCCAGCAGCTTGGCGAGGGTCACCCTCATCTCCTTCTCCACCAGGGTGAGCCACTCGTTGATCTTGGGGTGCTTGGTGATGGAGACGGCCGTCTTGTAGGTGATCTCCTCGCCCTCGCGGGAGCAGATGCCGAGCACCTCCGTGTTGTCCTCGTTCAGCAGGATGCTGGAGACGCCCGCGAACATCTTCTTGAAGTGCTTCTGCAGCTTGGCCACGTTCTTGCTGTTGCCGATGATCTCCAGCAGGTCCTCGTCTCCCACGAAGTAGAACCTAGGCGGCAGAGAGTAGGGTGAGACGCTGTCCGTTTCATTTGAGCTCAACTAGAAACGAGTCTCACTATTGGAACACTCCTTCACACGACAAAACACATCAGAAGAGCACGCCCGACTCAACATAATCCTAAAATGGAACATCAACGCATCAAAATACATTGATTAATAATATAATGACAATGAATGTCTGTAATGTCTTCAAGAGTGATGAGCAATTTCTTTTTCCACCCTCGGTTCAGTATTTCATTCATTATTGTCCTGTAACGATAATGAAGGATCCTTATGGTTTGAACATGTGTGCATCAGTTTATTGGAATATAACAAAACCAGAAAAGAATTGTAGGACTTATTTTTAAAAACAATCTTTTACCTGGGGAAGGAGGAGCGCTCTCTCTCCAGGTACTCTCCCAGGGCCTTTTGGATTCTTGCCCAGCAGGTCAGCGAGCCTCTCGAGGGACCTCTGCACCCCCTGGATGTTCAGCACGTCCATGATCAGGGGAGACTTGGTCACCTTCTTCATCAGGGTCAGGAACTCTGTGCTGATGCTGGGAGGGACAGAGACAAAGACAAAGAGAGACACCCAAGGTTGGAAATGTTAGCCATGGTTTGCTGGTGCTGCAATACATACTCCAGAACCAAGACACAAGACTTTATTAATCCCAGAAGGGAAATGTGGGTCTAACGACCAAATCCTTCAATTTTAATATTTAGTAATTTAGTGGTTGCTTCTTTCCAAAGAGGACGCCTTGCTCTAGGGTGCCTACAGGTAGACCGCAGGCATCCAAAGTATTGCCATCTCTTGACTTACTTCTGGAACCTCTGGGTCTCGACCGGCAGCAGGTGTTTGATGTCCGCGCTGCCGGTGAAGATGCCCTCCAGGTAGACCCAGCGGCGCTGCACGTCGATCCAGACGTCAAACAGAGCCATGATGCGGTTCAGCTTGTCCTCCCAGCTGAGAGCGTCCTCCTCAAACACCTGGGGGATGGAGGGGGGGGAGAAGGAAAGTGGAAATGACCGTGTGGTTATTGTAACTGTGGGGGGGGGGGCTGGCTTTATACGGTAGTGCTATGAGTCAGGACCCATATGTGGGATATAGCTGGGGACAAATTGGGCAGATCGATAACAAATGAATGTAATTACATATATGGATGCCTTGGTAGTTTAATTTAAACGTTATGTTTGAAAACTTAAAAGGGGAATATTTTCTTGATAAGACAAATTGTTCTCATGTTTGCGACATTGTATTATAAATGTATACATGATCAAAATATATTTAGTGGGTCGTGGACGGCATAAAGGCATCCTTTATACACACACACAATATGAAGGCTGCTGCACTTACCTTGTAGTACGGGGACAGCTTCATGGCGGAGACGCTGTTGATGTGCTCCTTGACCTTGTTGAAGAGGTCGTCCCAGCCCCGGATCAGGCGGCACTTGTTCTGGTAGTTGATCAGATCCAGCTCGTACGCGTTCCACACCTCCCGGATCTGGACGGAGGCATTCAGGGCATTGTAATGTCGCACTGGCTTTGGTGTGCGGGACGTTGTGAGCCATCAACCCCCGTCCATTTCCGCGAGGCCTTGCTCGGAGCACTATGCGTGCGAACAGCCCAAAATGTATGCATAGCAAGCGCATACTCTAAAAACGATAAAAAAATGGTTGCATGTTTGACAGCCAAATGGCGTTGGAAGTCCTGGCAAGAAATCTCGCAATTTGCTTGGAACAGATGAAATTGATTTTAATGATTTTTCTAAATGCCTTTCCCCAAACATTGATGTTCTGAAAATGGAAAAAAATAAATAAAAACTATCCTAATTGTGTAATTGGAACCTGGATCAAATAAATGACAGCCAACTCAACCATAAATAGACGCAATTGAAACAAGATAATCAAAACATGCAGATAAAAAAAATAATAAAACAAGATTAGACAAATGTCAAGAGAGATCCCATTGGTGCAGTTAACGGCTTGTGTTCACCTGCTTGAGGAACTCCTCCAGAGCCATCTCTCCCTGGGCCACCAGCATGACATCCTTCACCACCATCTCGTTCTTCTGCAGGTCCACGTCCCAGACCTGGCCCAGGGTGAGCTCCGACGGCACCCAGTTCACGTGCAGGCGCTTCATCAGCGTGTCTTCCAGTGGCGCTCCTTCAGCGCCTCGGACTTCAGCTCGATCACCAACATGTTGACCTGGTGAAAGATTTTAAAACACGTCCGTTGAAATCCCGTCCCCGCTCTGAGCGTTAACCTGCAGATATTTTACGAGAACTTTTTTTTTTAGCAAAGACGTTATGACTGACCTTCATGTAGCCCTTCAACAGCCTCTGGACGTATTCGTAGGAGGCGTACTGGCGCAGGCGCGCCGGGAAGTTCTTCAGCTGGTTCAGAAGAGCGTCAAGACTCTGACGCAGCTTTGGACGACAACACAACAAAACATTTAGATAACAGGGTATCTAGAATCAGCTCCCATCACAGGAACCTAAGCATATCTGAGGAGGGCACATGAGAGTCCGATTCTGACGTATGCAATTCTTCTGTTACCTTGCGTGGCTGGACAGACACCCACGGCTGCTCCTTCATCTGGTCGATCTGCTCCCAGACCTTGGAGAGCTCTGACCACACTCCCTTCAGGTCCTGCAGCTCCTCCAGTGCCACCTAGGAACCAGACGCACCATGTAGTCAGTACGAGACCTTCAGGAGATGTTAATGTCTATAGCGGTGTCCGGAAACGCCACACAACAAGCTTTCCATTAAAAACTGGTTGGGAAAGGTATTAAGTTAGCAAGACTAGTGATCACCAGACCGCAACTGCTGGTATGAGACGTGACAAAAAATAAAACCCCCACCCAAAATAAAATAATCCATCTTTGGGATATACACCATATAGGGGGATGACATTAAGATTTTGCCAAAAAGCGACTAGTTTGTAAGAATCGAGTGTCTTGTGTGTTGTTCCTTCATGTGGGTCCTTGAGCGGGCCTTTGTTTACCTGCACCCTCTCCTCGCTGCCGCTGAGCAGGCCGGTGTCTGTGAGCTCCAGGGCCTCCTTGGCGCGGGCACACTTCTCCCGGTCGTCCTTCAGGCGGCCGAACTTGCCCTCGTAGATGGTGAGGGACTGAAGGGCCTCCTCCGGACGCAGGCTCCCCTGAAAGAAGACGAGACATTGTCAACACTTTGAAAAGAATTCCGCTTTAAAAATCGAGGTGATGCTCGAAAAAAAATTCACATTTTCTAAACTCGAAGCTGCTTTTGGGAGGTTTCCCCTTCAACGATTCAGAGGGCTAAGGGTCACGATGTATCATGTTGGCCTGGGAAGACGTTGTTGAGACTGGGAAAATGTAAGGGCCACTTACAGCCACTGGTTTGGCCTTCTCCCAGTCCGTGAGCAGGTCGGTGGTGCGGCCCTCCACGGCGCGGTCCTCCTGGACGATCTTCATCTGCAGGTTGGCCACCTGCTGCTGGATGGCGGTGTCCTTGCGCTTCATGATGTCACTGAAGGCCCCCCACTCGCCCTCGATGTTGTCAATGTAGAGCCAAGAGGGCGGGAACTGGAAGCGCTGCTTCTCCAGCAGACGCTGCCCGTTGCGGAACAACTGGGAGGCGGAGCAGAGTCAGACCGTTAGGGGATCAGAAGGAAGCGTGGATGAGGGGATCATTTTGAGATCAGAATTAAAATCAAAGAGTAGGTTGTGTTTAGGAGTAGTATAAATTATGTAGTTCTTACGTCCACATTCTTCTCAAATTGTTTGATCTTGCGTTTGAGGGTCTGGACGTAGGTGATGAAGGTGACAGCGTCCGAGGTGCTGGCCGTGTCCACAGAGTGTTGTTCCAGTTCCAGGCGAGACTGCAGAAGGGATGCGATAACAAACAGTACAGATTAACGTTTGAAATAAAATCATATCACTATTTCGATTCACATGTTAAGCAATGCTAAAAAGGGGGGGGGACGACAATCTGTACCTTGGAGATCTGGGAGTGGAAGTCCGCCATGTTCTGACCCAGCATCTGACCAAACTTGCTCAGGACCTCCTTGTGCCAGGAGTCGTACTTCAGGTTCACCTTGGATTGGACCTAAGAGACAGGGAAATGCACGAAAGCAAATGGGTATTTATATAAGATATTGTACAAAGAACAGGGTAAAAAATTAAATAAAGAATTGATCCATCTATATCTAATATATAAATAGTGACATAATCCACTGTATTCTTGTTTAATCTTCTTTTGTTTGAGTTGCACTGTTTCTTTGCTGCTGCATCACCTGAATTTGCCTTCCAGGTCTAATAAAGTGTCATCGCTATCCCCAATGATATTTTGTTTCACTTTGCTCAAACTTTTGGGCTTTATCTTCCATCTCAACATAACCCAGGGGCGGCATTACCTTGCCATAGTCGATGATGACGGGACCGAACTCCTTCCGGGTCTCGGCGTTGTCAAAGGTTCCGCGGGCCTTGCGGATCTGGACCAGCAGGGCCTGCCACTTGGTCAGGTCTTCACCCAGGCGGTTGTAGATGTTCTCTGCCTGCATGTCCCACAAGCACTGGTACTGCAGCCAGACCTGTTGGCGGGGATGAGGAGACAGGGATTAGTAGGATGACACAAAGCATGCGTTCGGAAATTGGAGATAGCGTTAAAAAAGAAAAAATATATAGAAAAAAATAAATAACTCGTGCTGCACACGAGTTATAGTTAGTTCAATAAATGTATGAAACCCAATTAGCGGTAGGGCTGCTCGATTATGGGAAAAATCGTAGTCACGATTATTTTGGTCAATATTGAAATCACGATTATTCAAACGATTATTTTTGAGTTTGAAAACATGTGTATTTATTCAGCCTGTCTCCTGATTTCTTTTTTTGTAAGAGAAATTTCGCCTTAAAAAAATACACAAAATGGTGAAAAAGTAAGTTATCCAATCTAAAATGATTTACAGATATGTATCCAGCTTATCTGCCCTTTCTATAAAACCTTAAAAAAAAAAAATCGAAAAAAATCGATTGTTAACTTTGTGATTGTTTGACGCTAAAAAATCAAAATTCGATTAATCGCCGTGCCCTAATGAGCGGTGGAAGTCCTACTTTCGTCTGCGCTTCCTACCTTGACGTACTGCTCCACCTCGCCCACGTTGTCCTCCACAGAGTTGTACGCCTCCTCCAGGGCTGCAGGGCCGTCGGGCATGCCGGGTCAGGGCGTTGCGGTAGAACTTCTCCTCCTCTGACAGCTCGTAGTGAACCCCCACCTGGAGAGCACCCCCAGAGGCGGTGTTAGAAACAACAGCACAGGTTGGAAGACTCTCATTAGGCCATGTTGTGTGTTCAGTAGGATGGGTGATAATAAAGGCTCAAAGCAGTGCTGTTGAAAGTGATCTCACTGGAAACCAGAGCCACCTCATTGCCAGACACCCGGCTAAAAAGAGGCAGTTTGTACACTTTGCAAAGTCGGAGTGAAAGTGCACCACCGCACTAGTGCTACTAAAGATAAGAGCATGCAAAAAAAGAACACGTACGCCATAATGGATGATGGGGATCACCAGAACAACTTATTGTAATCATTAGTAGGAAGAGATATTTGATATAGGAGGAGAAGGTGCAAATAGTTGGATCAAGAGTTAAGAGATTTAGAGGCAATGGTAATAAGAAAAAAGACCAACTATGCAATTGCAACATTTGACAATTATTTCAAGTAAATTAATCCTAAAAGATCGTTTGACATAATCTTACTGAAAAGGCGAATGACAGAGCGGCTGTTTTCCTCCATCTCGGACCCCTTGCCTGTCTAAAGGCCCTAAAGAAAACGCCGTGGGTACCTGATATCTCTGGCTCTGGATGCGCGGCAGGGAGAGAATGACCATCTTCCAGGAGAACATCTCCTGGTACAGCTTGTAGCGGCAGTCCTCGATGGGCGGGTTCAGGTAGATCACCTGGTTGGTGATCCTCAGCTCATGGACCACGTTCTGAAACACAAAGCCATCATTCAGCGGAGCTCGGAGCGGGCGGTCCGGTAACGGGCGGACCGGTAACGGGCGGACCGGTTACGGGCCTGACCAGCTGGCGTGTACTCTCCAGCAGTCTCCAAATTGAACACCTACCAGCCAATGGCTGAGATTATACCATATTGAAGTACAAATAGTTGGGATACATGTTAAAACAATTGCTTGGCCGATAAATTTTTTTTACATTCTTGCAGGTAAAAAGACAAAATTCTAAAGGGAAATTTCAGACTTTCGGTCTCTGGTTTCGTTTTTTTTTAGGGAATGACATTTTATCAAGCAAGACATTAGCCAAGGCATGGTAAGTTTCTTATATAGCCCCTTTCATACACATAGTGCTTTACATAGGCAGGAAAACACAATCCTAATCACATTTTTAAAAAGGAAAATCAATAAAAAAAAAAAAGACATCATCGCCTTAAGGAGAACCACAGAGAACCATATGGCCTACCTTGATCTTGGGCTCTCCTCCAGGCTTGTGTCCAGCCTGTGGGGCTTCAGTGTCCATGTCCACATCAGCCCGGTCCTCCATCTGGCCCCGGAGGACCTGGGTCCAGGCCCGGAGACCTGCCTGCAGACGCACTCCAAGGATCCGCTCGATCTGAAGGGAGACAAGGTTGTACTTTCAAATCAACACTTTTTCCCCAAAGAGCCAGTGTGAACATTTTCTTCCAGGCCATTGCCACCAAGACATGCCGGGGGGGGGCGGGCTCACCTCGATGTCCAGCTTGTTGACCCAGATGGGCAGGTTGGAGTAGGAGTGCAGGTTGAGGTCGTCCACCGCCTTCTGGACGCGGTTGAGGATCTCGGAGAAGGTCTTGTTCTCGAACATGCAGGTGTCCAGCGAGCGCACCTCCAGGTCGATCTTCTCCTCGATCAGCAGGAGGTCGTCCACCTGGTGGGGAAGTGATGGGGTAACAACGGCTTTCAGAGTACGGTCCGGAAAGGAACGACTAGCTCTTCGACCGTGAGAAAGAGTATATATTACCCAAGTTAAGAAGCTTTTATCAAAGCATTCGTCATGAAACAATGTCAACTAAATCTTAACCTGGTAACATTGTAATCTCTCATGCCCCCGCCCCACCCACCTTCTCCTGGAAGTTGAAGACAGTCTCTGCCAGCCTCTGGACGTAGGGGTCCAGCTTGTAGGACTCCCAGACCAGCGCGATCCCCTCCGTGACGAGCGCCTGCACCTCCTTCTTCAGGCCCGCCACCAGCAGGGAGATGGACGAGCGCTCCTCCACCTTCTCGCACGTGCGCTCGTAGGTGCGCACGCTCTCGATCAGGGAGATGGCGAAGGGGTAGAGCTGGTTGGCCTGGTGGGCCTTGTTGACGATGGCCAGCGGCACGCGGAAGCTCAGCCACTTGAGGTTGCGCACCTCCTTGGACAGGGTGATGATCTCCGGGAGGAAGTTGACCTTGAGCTTCAGCATGTTGCCGGTGCGGCCGCGCGCCCGGCTGCTCTCGATGGTGAAGATGCGGCCCGACACGCCCAGGTTGCGCTGCTGAACCTGGTTAGGCCGAAGAGACGTGGGGTTAGTTTTTGTTCAAAGTTCAAAAGGGCAGCTTTATGGGTCAATTCATAAGAGAAACAGAGGAATCAAAATTGCATTATCTCTGACCCACACGGTGCACTAAGTACAAGGGGATATAATTTGGTCAAATGAATAATATAAGTTAATGTTGATGCAAGGTAAATGACAAAAAGGCTTAATGTTTGACTAAATAATAAATGTATACAAATACAAATAACTAGTATAATATAGGATCAGCAGATGGCAATAAGGTGTTGACTGCACAGTCACGGATATGGGAAGCTATCGCAACTTTTAAACAACTTAAACGAAGGGCAATGATTTTACTCCTCAAAAATGTTTTCATTGGAAAGAAACAGTCCATTCCTTGGACGTCAGACCCATACCTTGCGAGCCCAGTCGTCAAAGATCTCCTGGGTGTTGAGCTTGGCCCTGAAGCTGTCCCCGTCCTGCTTGAGCTTCAGCCCCTCCACGTGGTTCTCCCAGCCCTTGCCCAGCACGTCTTCCACGCGCTTCATGTACGCCGTGAGCTGCCGGTCGATCTGCTTGGCCCAGATGATGGAGCCCGACACGGGCGGCAGGTCGCGGACGTGGCTCATCTTGCACGCCTGGCTCTGGGGGTACTGCACCTTGAACTTGTCGTGCAGCGACTCGATGTCGTCTTTGACGCGCTGGATCAGCTGCGTCTGGTACTCGCGGATGGCGCCGCGGATGTGCGGCCGCACGAACAGCGCGTTGAAGCGCGAGAAGATGCGGAACATCTCGTTGGCGTTCTTGGCCGTGCCCAGCTGGTCGCGCAGGCGGGCGGTGATGCGAGTCTCCACGCGGTCGATGCGCTCGTCGTAGCGCTTCATGGCCGCCTCCCACGCCTCCATGCCCTCCTTGGACACGTCCAGGCCGTCCACCTCCTTGACGTTCTCGTAGGCCAGGTTGACCTCCTCGATGGCGTTGGCGTCGGCCGCGTCGAACAGCACCTCGGCCACCTTGATGTCCTGGGGCTCCACCACCTCTCCGGGGGCGTGCTGCGGCACGGCAGAGATCTGGAAACCGCACGGGATCATTCTTAATGTCCATGTGCCCCCCCTTTCAATCTTTAGGACCACAATGGAAACATGCCTTTGGGCTTTATTGTTTTTTTTAACCTTTTGAACACTTCTTGCTGAATGTTGTTCAATAAAGTTTTCAATCAAAACAAAATCTGAAATTTGGTAGGTAAAATATCACCTAAAGATGCTTCTGAGGCCATTGTTTTAAATGTACAATAGCTGTATTTTATTCACTCATATTAACTATATTAATCTTTAATTTGCCTTATTGAGGTTTTTTTACAGAAGGTTTCAAATCATCTTGATATGTTTGCTTTATTTTTTATTTTATTGTACGTGTTAAAGCTCTTTGTGAACTGCATGTTTAATATAGTCATCATTACCTGGGGCCTGAGGACTCTGACGATCACGGCCCGCAGCTGCTCGTGCTGCCTCCTGAAGCGCCTCATGTGGTCAAGGCGGGACTGCAGCTTCCTGTGAGCGGGGCTCAGACGCCACACCATCTTGAGGTTCTCCTCGCGCTTTCTCTTCACAATGTCCCTGAGGAGGACCTGCAGCTTCTCGTACTCGTCCTCCCAGGTCTGGAACACCTCGAAGCACGCCACCATCACCTAGCCAGACGCAAAAGACATCGCAGCGGGTGAGTACGGGAAGAACAGACACTTTTGTGCATAGGATTGGAAAAGCCTCGAGGAAAGAAGAGCAAGTCTACAGTCAGATCAATGATACAAGGAAATATAGGAGAAAAATAATGAATGCAACACTGGTTATTGGTATTGAATTAAAAACAATATCTTCCCTTTTTCATTTAAAATAAAACAGGGAAAGCCCATGGATGCCCAGACTTTAAAAAGAGAGCATCTTCTAGTCGTTCTCTACGGGAAGGTCGAAAAAAGGAACAAAACCACACCCACCTTTTCAAACTCCTCGTAGGCCACGTGCATGAGCTTCCTGGTGCCCAGCACCTTGAGCAGCTGGGAGCTGAGGTCGCGGGAGATGGCCTCCACCAGGCGCAGGGCCCTCTGGATGGGGTACTTGGTGTTCCTGATCTTCTTCAGGTGGGTGAAGATGGCCATCAGAGCCTGGCGGATCTTGTCCAGCTCGGTGGCCGACAGGAGGTCGTTGAGGGGGAAGTCCTTCATCAGGGGGTTGTAGTCGTTGACCGTCTCCACCGCCTGCTTCAGGCCTGTTGCCAGCCAACAGAAAGTTAGGATTTTGTATTTACATTTATTGGAATAAAACAAAGATATTAAAATAACAATGTATCAACATAGAAATTAAAATAACATTTTGTATTTACATTTTTTGAATAAAACAGATATTAAAATAACATAAAGATAGGGGAGGAAAGATAGGGGAAATTAAATGAATTTACACTTTTTGAATAAAACAATAGATATTAAAATAACAAAGATAGGGGGGTAAACTAAAAGATGATGACAGAAAAGACTTTTTTTTTATATACATGGAAGGCGTCTCACCGGTGTCAGTGTCGAAGCTGACGGTGGCGTGGAAGCGTTTGCCGTGCTTCAGGATGTCCAGGGTGAGCAGCACCTCGGGACTCTCCCTTTTCTCTTGGATCCGGTTCAGCGCCCGCTCCAGGTTCAGCCAGAAGCTGATCTCCTGCAGCGCCGTGCCCGACGCCGGGTCGCGGTCCAGCTTGGTCACCTTCGCACGACATGGAAGAGATAAATAAAATTAAATAAATGAATGTGAATCACCAACAACCAATGGAATATTTGGAATGCCTTAAAAGCAAGCGTGGATATCAAAGCCCCAAAAGCAGTCATGTTTGTACGTTTTGTCAAGTGAATGCATCAACAACGGGATTTGTATTAATTAGTCTAATCAATAGTTTAAATTCCATACCATGGCTCTCAAAAACATTGCTTAATCATTAAAAATATCGCCTTACACGGGCTGTCTAATGTTCTTATCTTGCATGCCCTTATGTCAAAAGCTAAACGAATGATCACAAATCCCTATAAGAGAATCTCCGCTTGGTGAGATGTCCAACGCATCGGCAAGTGTTGACCAGATACCCAACAACCCCTCACCTTCTGGATCTCCCTGATCCACCGGTTGACCCCAGACTGCAGCTGGTTCAGGAAGGTGGGGTCTTCCACCTTGTCCCCAAAGTCGGTGACCTTGGGCTTTTCGCTCCGCTCGTAGCACTGCTTGGCGATGTTGGTGATGATAGGGTGGATCAGGAGGCTGATCTCCGGGATCTCAATGTTCTGCTGAAGGTGGAGCAGGCCCATTTCCAGCTCGGCGATCTTCTTCTCAACGGAGGGAGCCATTTTGTCCCCGTCCCTGGTCATTTATACGAGAATATTATACCAAACATATGCTTTCAAACCACATTGAAGCATTAGGGATTGATTGGAATAAATGATATTTAAAAAGGGGAACCATCTCTTAGGCCTTAGGGCCAAGTCCTGTACTAATTATAAAGGTCATGCAGTTTTTATTTTATACTTGGTAATGTTGCATGTATAACAGGTACACTGCTGAGAGGAACATTATTTTGCAAGTCATGGCACTGGGAGGGATAATTCTAAATGGTTCTGTTGAAGTTCTATCATTCTACCACTAGGTGGTAGATATACCACTACTGGTATATCTTGCAGAGTCATTCTGGGAAACTGCAAAATGTAACTAGCAAGGCACTGGATTTCAAGCAGGGCTGGAAATGAAAGCTGGACTATGTTTAAAGTATGTTGAGAAAAGGGCAAACATAAAAGGAAAAATAGAAATTCCCTGCCACAACAATTATGGCATTGTCATTGTCAACAGCATCGGTAGATTTTCACGGGTGGAATTACAGCCACCACCACTCCTGCCAATTTCCGACTAGCACCATGGAAATCCAATTCTCAGTCTCACCTGTCTCGCCTTGCCAGACTCCCGGATGTAGGACTTGAAGAACGGAGCGACAGCATTGCTGATGAATGAGTGAAGAGTCTCGTAGGGGGAGTCCTCGCTCAGGGTCAGCACGCGCACCTGGGTGGAGATGGGCTTGTCCGCATCGACCATACCCGCCCTCTTGATGAAGGCCAAGCTGGGCAGAAGAAAGCAAGTCTAGGCGTTAGCAAATATGGTTCAAATATCAAGGACATCAATATCAGCACAGAACATCCCGTCTGGTATCAATAAAGTATCATCTAAATCTTGACTTTCTATTCCCACTCGGGACGTTATGCAATCCATGCTAAGAAATGTACCCGCTAATGGTATAGAAAATCACACTTTGAATCATATTTTAGATCATCGGATACCTGTTGGACTTGATCCCATAGTGGATGTCGATGCTGATGTTGTACGCAATGGACTCCTTTTCCTCCTCTGCTTCATCTCCGACATCCTCTGTGTAACAAAGGAGTGACAGGTATGATGTTAGAAAGACTGGACCATGTGAAACCCTAAAATGAAATTCATTGAATGTCCAAAAACAACCACAGATATTTCTAATAGATTTATTGCATGATTGTTATAGGCTATGCTACAGGCTGTGATTCAGCAATAATGCATTTTCGGTTGGTCTATCCATGACTTTTATTATCCAGCACCGCACCCTCCCTGGCAAGTGATGTCACCGGTTTGAAAATATGCCTCAGAACATCAGACAAGGCTATCACACCGCAGTGCTTGAGGTTCCGTAAAGTCAGTGCAAAGCACCCAACATAATCAGCAGTTTGTCATGTGAATGAGGGCGGGACTCGATCACAACATCGGACAGTGCTTCAGCATTGTTCGTTAGTAGATCCCGATTTGGAAACGAAAAATAGATGTTGATAGAAGCTCGGTCACGCAAGTCCCTGGAGCTGTCAAGGACTAGGCTACATAATAATACCATTGTTGACCAAATACAGCAATATACAAATATAATATATCGTCCAGTGTGTTTCAAATTACTAAATGTGTACGGTTATTGCCCCAATGTGTCTTATTATCTTTATTACAGTATAAAACACCACGCCCATAGCATTTCATGGTAATGTTACAGTCTGTAGTTGGGATGCCTAAATTGCACCATGGTGTTGTTGGCTCCAAAACGGTTTTAAACCGGCATTTCCACACTTTAAAAATAAAACATTTGAATATACTACATCAAACATCAACCAAAATTACATCATAATACTGCGTGGTTTGCCTTTGTGTGCTGCAGCTACGGGCCACCGTTCATTGTCATCGATCAGACGGATTCGTTCCGATAAGTGTATAACTTCATATCATTTACAGGGATATATAGGAGACCAACCTTTGAGGCAAGTTCTCTCGACGAGGATTGAGTTAATTTGAGGATCAGAGAGGAATTTCTTCATCTGCTCCACTGAGCTCTTCTCCTCTAGGGCGGTTTCCAGCGACGCCGGGGCCTCGCCGCCATCTTCCAGCAGCAATGGGACAAGTTTGCGAATATGCTTCTGCAACACAGAGGTATCGGCTACCGTTTGGACAGCCGACACTTCCATGGTGCCAGAATTTTCTTCACCCACGTCGGACATCTTTTTAGTCGGCCGACGACGACCGTTCGTAGACGGAAAGTTAACAAAGACCCAACGCAGTTCAGGCGGACCACTGCATCAATAGCAACTGCAGCCAACGAGTGCCGCTGTCAGACGCGGCAGACAGCAGCCGTCAGATTTATTGTGTGCAAGGGATTGTGGTACTTGTCGTCTCAGTGGGTCGGTATTCAATTGAACGGTGCAGATTAAAACGACATCTCCCACTGAGCATTTCGACTAAGCATGGGACAGGATCTTGCAGCCTTTCCCTATCCTGTACACACACACGCACACACACATACACGCATGCACGCACACGCACGTACGCACGCAGACACACGCACACAAGCACACACAAATTGATTGTCAAGAAGTATCCTACATGAAATCCTTTTTCATCACCAGACTACCTATTTTTTTTTTTCATAATTTATATTCTGGTACATACGCAAATATGGTTGGTTGAGAATACTGATACGAAGAATAGGCTTTTGCTGGCTAGATATTTGCATTTGCTTGAAGTTTTTTTCCTTTCTAAATCATTTTGTACATATGATCAAAATTACATTAATGAAAACCGGGAACACAGTTTGCAGTGTATGCTTATAACGACTGTGTACAGTGATGTAAAGTCAGAGACCTTCCATCAGCTTGGGAATGCTTCCTCCTTCACAACTATAGATCCCAGGTGAAGTCAATTCCTCCCAGGTAAAGTCCAGGCCCACCACGGAGGCCCATGCCAGATAAGGAACTTGTTAGTGCTGTGACGAAATGGTATTGGCAACACTCTTTGATAGCAGAAGTGTAACACTTCAAATACATAATTTATGTCAATTTGACTCACAATACAAAGATAGAATTTCTTTGATTTTTGAAACATTTTATTGATAAAATAGAAAGGAAAATATTCGTCCATATAAAACATAACAGATGTTATGAATATACTCAAGTAAAACCATACATGTTAATATAATGCATTACGTAGCCGTTACCCTGAACAAATAGTGAAATGCAGTCGATAGTTTCTAAAAGTGAATGTAATACACAAATTGAAACCATTTGCAATGAACACAATTCACGAATATGGCTTTCAATACCCTTACTTTGTACAAAGAGAAAACTGAAAACTTCCAAAAGCCTGAGAAGAATGACCTATTTAACTTAAAAACTAGTCTAAAAGTAAAGTCATTGGATGCATTTAATTTAAAAACAAACCTATAATAGAGGGCCGTGTATTTTATACCCGACAACTGTCCTAGACTTCATATGGTCCACCATAAACTACCATGATTTTTCAACTCTGCACACTCCACACGATGCCCACAGTAGGCTTTACCATGGATTCCTATCACTAAAAACCATTGATGCAAGAAAACAAATGTCTGATTGTCCATTCTGACTCTTGAATGGACAACTTAACATGTTAATGAAAATATTTGACGTGATTACTGTCCCAGATTTGTTTAGGTTTTTTGGACAATTGCTAGCGCGTTCTGTATGGCCAATGGATGGACACATGCTGAATTACTCTTCATCTGGGAACTTGAATTTAGCATAGACAATGAGCATGACGATTGACATTACAACACACAAGGAGCCAATGACCAGATAGGCAATACCCAGGAACTGGTTCTTTCCACCCATCCAAGACACGTTGCTGAAAACCACCTTCTTTCTCCCGTCAAAGGCAATCACGGGGTAATCTGGGGTACAGTGAATTAAGGACTTCAACATAATATAATTACCACACATTCAATAAAGATGTTTGGGGTTACAAAACAATATCTGTTGACTATGTCCACATATCACATTATTAGGAAATGATATGTTAATAAATATTCCATTTTGGTGAGGAAACAATTGAAACATGATAAAACATTGTGGTATGTGAAGCACATGTTGATTATTTACAGTGCAATTCCACTGGTATATACATTGGTATAGATTCTTATTGGTCAGTTTCTTTAAGATCCTCAAGCACTCCTTTTGACCAAATTCCCAATGAAACAAACAGGCCTTAGTATTAGTCGAATTAACTGATATACGCTGGCCTTTAACTCAAGTAACCATGTCCTCGGGTTGCTTTAAAATTAGATAAGATTCTACTTATTAGAAATTATATTTTACCTAAAGCATCTTGCGTTGAGTGACAGATTTGCATGTCATGAAGAAACAATATAACATTATATAATGAGCCTCCAGACCAAAGTAAATACACACTAAGAAATCAAGGTACAGGAATGGTCCTAAAAGGGTACAACTGCTTTGTCAAAGACAGCACTTCTACGCGTTTTGATGTAGTGCAAATTGCTTGTTGTTCACTACACTGTCAAGAACACTGAAACCTTTTGGTCATTTCTTCGTGGATGTCGACATCAGAAAAACAAACTGGCGGCCTTGTCCTGATGGTCTATCTGGAACCACACCCATTTAAACTAGACGCCAAATGCCAATCAATCGCAGCAAATTATTTCCATATCTTGTTTGCATTTTGCAGAGCCTGTGTGCGTCATTACTCCTTTCGGAACACCCAGGTCATTGCTTTTCATATTCTCTTAAACAGAAAACATAGTGCTGCAGCAAACTGGTAAAGCAGGTCAGGGTATGTGTAGGGTTTACACAAACATCCATAGAGGCTACTCGTGCGCGCGCACACACACACACACACACACACACACACACACACACACACACACACACACACACACACACACACACACACACACACACACACACACACACACACACACACACACACACACACACACACACACACACACAGTCCAAAAGGATACTGTAACCAATTACAAGGGAATAATCCCCTGCCGGCAGGCCCTCTGCGTAGTCTCCATCCGTGATTCGTCTGTACAGCTTTCTGAAGTTTGGCAAGGCTGACCTTCTCATCCAAACCAGGAAGTCCTGGTTGATGAAGCCGTTGTTGGCTGGATTTGTGGGATCGAGCTCATAGGCAGGCCTTGGCCAGAATATAGGCTTCACGGTACCTGAAATCAAAGTATGAATAATCTTGTAAATTACAAATAGTATACTTTATTTCACTTTGTAGGTGATCTGACCTAAATCTCATATATACACTATATTTATATTCATTGCTCTAGTTGTCGGAAATGTAGTGTATGTATGTATGTATGTATGTATGTATGTATGTATGTATGTATGTATGTATGTATGTATGTATGTATGTATGTATGTATGTATGTATGTATGTATGTATGTATGTATGTATGTATGTATGTATGAATGTATGTATGTATGTATGTATGTATGTATGTATGTATGTATGTATGTATGTATGTATGTATGTATGTATGTATGTATGTATGCATGTATGTATGCATGCATGTATACATTTCTGTACAATTAGAGCAATGAATTACACACATTTTGATGAGTAAGAAATGAAACAATGCAAAATAAGGTTTTAGACATCGTGATATTTTCACTGCACTGAAATTAGATTAGAATTTTGTTCTGTTTTTTTTTTACCATTGAATGCGTTTTTCAGAGGAATGCTAGTCGGGTTGCGGTACTTGATGTTGTAATCCGTCCACCAAGCGATTCCCTTTCCATCAAAAGGAACCGCCACTTTTCTATTGTTGATGATCTGGAAGAGCTTGAAAGTGTCTTTTTAACAAAAGACGACGTGGAAGAAAACAAAATCATGTACAAAAACATCATAAACCAGACAGATCAATCTAAAAATGTAACACCACTAATTTACCATTGAAAATGCTGTTTGCTATGGAGCCACAGGGTACAATTGGTTTGTCGTTGGAATCTGTCTGGTAGGGAGCACATGATGAACTGGGCTCCTACAAAAAAAAGGACCAAAAACAAAAATAAAAATAAAGCCAAACAATTTATTGTGTCGAATAGCATCGAGTCTGAAGAACAACAAACACCATAAAGATGGTTTAACTATTGGGACATAAATGACTATGACATGCAAATGGAAGATTTCATGAAAATTTGAGGCAACCCATCACTTAAACTCTGCTTGAAATGCAAATAATGACCACCTTTCAACATTCCTATCAACTTAAAAACAACAACAAATAAACTTGAATAACTATTTTACCTTAAAGTAAGCTAGGTCACCAGTCAGCTGGGTGGCGTCTTTGGAAGCGCCATACTTCCTGTAGTTTTGATAGTAGTTGGACAGTCCATAATAAACAAAGACCGGCCCCTGTGGTTGATGATGGAGTCAAGTCAAAACAAGGAAAAAAATAACAAGTTTGCAACAAGGTTAATTTGAACCACAAATATAATTGCTATCCCTATGATGTATAGGCCTACCTCAAACAACTTGTCCAGAGAAAAGTTGATGGTGCAATTGCAGTTCTTGACTGCCGAGTTTGTGCACTTGAAGCAAGATGAGTTTGACTCTTTCCCAGTGTAGTCTTTCTGCAAGTGTGAACGGGAGGGAATCATTTAGGTGTTAGCATGCATATTTCATCACCTCTTGTTGTTTGTGGTGTTTGTTACAGACACCTGTCGACAATCGATCTGGTCCAATCGATCAGTGTGTGTATCCTACCTCCAATACTTGGATGTTCTGTGAGGTGACAAAAAGAGCCACTCCAATTCCAATGAAGGCCACCCCAATAATGACAAAACCTGGAATCACAATGCCAGCAGACAACATGGGCTGCCAGGCGGGCAGGCGCTGCTGGGTGAAAGCTGTGTTATCCGGCCGGTTGGCTGTATTCTCCTCCTTAGACATTGCACTGGTTCTGTTGAAATAATTACATTTTTGTTTAATTGCCTTTTGTTGTACCATAAAATGCTTTTTTTTTAATTTTTCCTTGAATGCTGAAATTAGGTTAGGTCCTACTTGACTGAAATCGATTAAATTCAATCTGTGCCAGAATGCTAATTATAATCAATCGATCGCTATTTCAGGCATTATTTGGTGATTGACTGCAATAAAGCTAGTATTTAATAAAGTAGGCTATTGGAAAAATGCTAAATAACAAACAACTTATTTGACACAACCGCTTCATAGAAAACTCGAGCAGTAGGAGTAGGATCAATCGAGTTGTTGAAATAAGTCTATTATACAAAACTCCTTAAAGTTTACTTACAAAATGTGGGCCTCGAAATGGAGAAATCAACGAGTTAGCCACACATAATAAAGCTTCGGACGCAGCCCAGGTTACAACTTCGACGGAGCAAATCCTGTACCTTCCTGATAGTCCTTTGCCTGTACCTTCCTGATACACCTATATACCTGTCTTTCGGGTTTAGACTCTCTGACGTCATCATGTCTGCTGTGGCGTGAACACTGATTGGGGATCAGTTTGGCATTTTGCTGACTTGTGGCTGCTTTGCATTACGGTGGTGAATATTGAACATTGCATTTTAAACATAGGTTTTTGCCATATATTTTGGATATTTATATTAATTATGTTTATTAATTTACACATATATACATAAATCCAATCAAATGAAAATGCAATTATGCATGCATTGTAAGTAGAATTTTGAGACAAATATCTGAATATCTGAATATCTGAATATAATGACTTGTTTGACAGTGTATCCGGCCAATCAGCGTGGCTCAGAAAACTTTGTCCATGTCTAGCTTGGCCAATCACATGACACTCATTCGAGAGGCACTGCAGTGAAAGCTGCCTTTGTGTTGACATTTTCAGGATCAAGAGGTAATGACAATAATTCATTCGTTTGTGACAAAAAACGCACAAAATATAGCATGTTGCCGCGAACAGGGGTACTCTAAATGTTTTTGTCGGTATACGAGCTCAGATCCATGTGAAAACGAGGTTCGCTAGTCATGATCGGGTCACACCTGCTACTGAGCCGCAGTTAACGTCGCTGCTAGTCGACACTCATTGTTAGCATTTAGCTAACAATAAGGCTAGCTTGCGCAACTAATCGATCGTCAATTAATTTCCTCGGATACCTTTTCAAATCGTGTCGAAAGAAACGCACGATGGAATGGATTCATATGTAGGCTTCTATTTATTCATTCAACCAACGTACATTTTCCTTTTTGGTGATATGACAAAATGAACCAAGCTACCCCTAACTGGATCAGCGGCTAGCTCAACCTCTTGCTGTCTCTGCAGGCTTCACAGAGAGCTAGCATTAGCAAGCTAGCCGGTTCTTGCTATTTTCCATAGGGACGACGGTAGAGTTACACAATGGATTGGTTCTCTGGATGATTATCATGTAGTATGGTATAATACAATATGATATATAGTATAAGGCCGTCAGGTGTTTTTATAACTACATCTCTGGTTCTTTCTTTATTTCTTAGTGTTTGAATGGATATTACGAGGTGCACGGAGAAATGGGTAAAACAATGCTATTGTACCATAGAGCCGTCATTTCACAAAATCATATATTCATGCACCGTGTCCAGCAGCATTTAAATTCGTGTTACGGGTTGGGGCGATACAGTTCCTAGTGCCAATCAGATCTAGTGTTGTATTAGTCTAATGCAGCAGGTACATTTATTTTCACCCTAAGTAAAGAGGTGAATAAGTAGCATTTTCATGTTGTGGTTCTTGTTGTGTTTTTGTTATGATTGGCTACATATGTTAGGTCTAGTCACCAGAACATAATTGTCTTAAATATTTTATGATTTCTCTGAATAAATGAATTGCCTTACCTTAAAATCCCTTAAAATGGCAGAGCTGTTTTTGCTCTCAACTACCAACGATAGTGATACCTATGATATTGATCGGCATTGCTCATGCTTTTCTTCATTCAAGTTTTTTCCTTTTTTATATTCCTGATCATTTGTTATCTTATCCACTGTGCACATTCAAGTGACAGATATTCCCCCACCAAAAACACATATTTTGTCATAAAAACCGAAACCGTCAATACTCATGCTCTCCTCCCCTCCCGCCCTAGGAGAGGCCTCCAACGTCCTCCATGATGTTGTCCAGTAAGAAGTCAGACGCTGGCTCCTCTTCCTCCACCTCCTCGTCCACTACCGGGGCCGCTGGGGCGGAAAGGGCCTCTGGGTCAGATGCCCAGTCTGGGCCGTCGGCCACTGTTCCCGGACCCGCGGACGTCAAGAAAAAGGAAAGGGCTTCCCCAAGCGGGGAGCCGGGGGGGCCCCCTCTGCCCCACCAAGCAGGTCCAGGAGCAGCGGAGCAGGACGCTGCGGAAGTCCGCAGGACGAGCCGTCGCAAGCGAGCAAAAGTAAACATCTAAGATCTTCGTTGCCCTTTATGGCAAGAGAGGGTGACATGTTGCTGGATATGAACCCTTTTTATTTTTAATGTCTAAATCGTATCATTATAGGGCAAAGATTGGAAAGTTTACCATTATTTCAATTACGTGAGTATATTGTGCGTTCACTTTACACTATACACCTGAAATATATATATCAGCATTTCTACCGTTTTTGTGATGTCCATTGTTTACCTTATCACATTGTGTTTCCTAGTTGCCATAAAGTGGGCAAAGCAGGGAGCATTAATGAACTCCATTAATGTCGTATCTAGGTCAGCAGGGACAGGCTACAGTCAAATGAGTTTCTAAAAAGGAACAGAAAGAATCGCTTGGACCTCGGCAGTAGTCAATCGATAACTTACTTTAGGATCATATGTTTACTATTTCTGTCTTATAACATCCCCTTAAGACAAAATCACATAACCATGCTATCTTTCCCCAGTAAACCCAGGCTGTTTCACACACAAAGACCCAGTGAACACGCCTACATCTACAACAACACAGAGAAAGGACATGGCTATAGTATTCCTGAAGAATAACAGATCATACCTCCTTCCCTAGATAAAGACTCCGGGCCATGGAAGAAAGTGCAGAGTGTCACCCCTCGCACAAGTTCGCCCCTGCCTTCCAGCGGACCCCAGAGCCAGGTTTTCACAGAGCTTTTATTGTGCGTCCTACTGCAGGTGGAGTACCGCGAGATGGACGAGAGCCTGGCCAATCTGTCTGAGGACGAATATTACTCTGAGGAGGAGCGTAATGCCAAGGCAGAGAAGGAGAGGAAGCAGGTGGTACCGCCGCCCGCACCCCCGCCGGAGGAGGAGAATGACAGTGAGCCCGAAGAGCCCTCGGGTATGTCCCAATGTCCATGCACTTATTCCATCCGGTGATAGAAAGCTTATAACTTTGTATAAGTTCTTCCGTGTGGCTCCCTGTTTTATGTACACAAGTATCATCATCGTCCTATCGTACCGTCTGTTGGTGACTATGTTTAATCCCGCGATGGACGTGATTGGCTTCCTTAGGTGTGGAGGGAGCCGCCTTCCAGAGCCGCCTCCCCCACGACCGTATGACGTCGCAGGAGGCCGCCTGCTTCCCCGACATCATCAGCGGGCCCCAGCAGACCCAAAAGGTCTTCCTGTTCATCCGGAACCGCACGGTAAGGGCCCACCCTTCCACGCACGCTCGACACCGGGCTCGTTGGTTCAAAGGCAAGACGTGCGTGACGTGATCTCTATGTTATTTTCCCTGTGATGCCTCTTTCAGCTTCAACTGTGGCTAGACAACCCTAAGGTGCAGCTGACGTTTGAAGCCACCGTGCAACAGCTTGAAGCTCCGTACAATAGTGAGTTCAACTTGAGACGTTTTCCTTTACTCTCTATCTTCTCGTATATTATTTGTGGAACAAATGGTAACCTTTCTCCATCCCTTTATCTCATCAGGTGATACTATTCTGGTCCACAGAATACACAGCTACCTAGAGAGGCATGGTCTTGTCAACTTTGGCATTTACAAGAGGGTCAAGCCGTTACCCAGTGAGTGAACATCATTTTTATCTTCAGCAATGCAACTCTGAACCTTTTGGCTCAAAACGTCTCCCCGAGCCACCATTGGCCGTACACCAGTCCTGGGTTATATCTTCACCATCTTCCTTCTTCCTGCAGCTAAGAAGACAGGAAAGGTCATCATCATCGGAGGGGGCGTGTCGGGTCTCGCTGCGGCCAGGCAGCTGCAGAGCTTTGGGATGGACGTGACCGTTCTGGAAGCCAGGGTATGTCAATGGAAGAGTCAATACCAATACGAATAGGTGGGACTGGTGTTCAACATGACTGAGGTTAGTGACTTGTTTTCTGTTAGGTTAAATGTCTTATTTTTCATCTTCTAAAGGATCGTGTTGGCGGCAGAGTGGCCACTTTTAGGAAAGGCAACTATGTGGCAGATCTAGGGGCTATGGTAGTGACCGGACTAGGTAAGAGACTTTCATTCGTCCGTGGCATTCCTTCATCGGCAGAAGTATTACAGTTTAGAACTTATGCCAATGCTTTTTGATCAGTGCTTCAGTAACCAATAACCATCAGTAGAGGGCGGTGTTGTTAAAATAATATTTCTGCTTGTGTGTGTAGGAGGAAACCCCATGGCTGTAATAAGTAAGCAGGTCAACATGGAGTTGGCCAAAATTAAACAGAAGTGTCCTCTCTATGAAGCCAATGGCCAGGCCGTAAGTATAACCAGACATCCTACATCTAATATGCTATTATTCTATTATTAGTTTATTTTATCTTCCAGTATTTTACCTAGCAGACTGAAATGTGAAGAATATAAAAATGACCAGATCACTTTTTTAAATTGGTCTTTGATTGTTACTTGCCTTGAAAATAGAAGTCATAGAAGCCTCAAATGGGTAAATACTTTAAAGATGGGATGTGGATTAATGTTATTGATGCATGTATGCATTACACACTAACTACAAGGTAATGGATCTAAAGCACAGTGTGTGTTTGTGTATGCGTAGGCTGTCTTTTGTATTTAACAATGTGTGGTTTAACAGTAAATGTGAAGTTCTTGGTCTTTGCACAACCCGCATCTGTTTGGACTGAAGGCTTCTTTATAGACCTGTTTTTGTCTCCCTGCGAGTTAAACCATGCCACACACTGCGTAAACAAAAGAGTGGATCCGTCCTTCACTGCTTTGGCTAGCAGGTCATAGACCACAGTCCCTTTTTAATGAAGGGCGTTTAGCAGGCAGAGGCCAATGCTATTATGGGATGTAAACAGTCTGTTTACTAATTTGTTTGCTGTAAGTAAGGGTAGCGGCAGTGGAAATGGAATTATTTAGATTTGTGATAAGGGCGTTTCCTTGTACACGTTTTAAAGGCTCTTCAAGCCTCGACATCACGTGGAATGAATTTAGTCATCGGCAGCTGAGATGAAAATTCAATGTAAATGTTTTTTCTTTTGTGCAAACCTGTTGAGGTGAAGCTGTATTTACTTTTTTCTTTTCTCTTCCCTTCCCTCTTCTCAAACCCTCCCCTGTTTATCTTTTGGTGAACAACTTTAGGGGGAACGTTGCACGAGTGTATGTATTGTTTTATTTACATGATACGTACCTTACCTTGTATTAATGAGCATTCCATTTCATCCTTTTTTCAACCCATAATATCACAACAGTGTATCCCTCTGTAATGAGAACCCTATGAGGACTGATAGATATGGGAGATATATATTGACATTAATGATGTTTTATTTTGATGATGTTCTGTCTACCAGGTTTCACAGACATTTTCATGCAATACTTGTGCAATACCATTTAATAATTATTTAATTAATCTTCGCAGAAATATATGGCTTTTGGCTGGATTTGACCACAGTAGCATGCAGAGTAAATCCATGCATGGTCTGTGTCATTAAGTTAGGAAATAACTATTTTTATTTTGCATGAAATGCATGCTTGCTCTTATGTGCCCTGTGGGAAATTACATAATTATACATTTATTTTACATCTACATCTTAGAGGACATCCGGTTACTGCCTATTACATTTTGCCACCATCTTATTGATTCCTTCCTGGTATTGCATGACTTTAAGTGGAAATTAAAGGCAAATATTTAAAATGATCACGGATATTACTAAACTATTTGCCCTGTTCTTTACTTCTAGCACAAGCTACTATACTCTTATGTATTACTATTGTAACCTTCTGGAGGATCAGATTCTGAGTTGGTTGTCAACAGTCTGTGTGCCTGTCTCCAGGTGCCCAAGGAGAAGGACGAGATGGTGGAGCAGGAGTTCAACAGGCTCCTGGAGGCCACTTCCTACCTCAGCCACCAACTGGACTTCAACTTCCTCAACAACAAGCCTGTGTCCCTGGGTCAGGCCCTGGAGGTGGTCATCCAGTGAGTGATGCACTTGATTTTACAATATTAACCATGGGCAAAATGGTATGCTGTTATGCAAACTGCACATGTTACCCGATTCAAATCGTGTGTGTGTGTGTGTGTGTGTGTGTGTGTGTGTGTGTGTGTGTGTGTGTGTGTGTGTGTGTGTGTGTGTGTGTGTGTGTGTGTGTGTGTGTGTGTGTGTGTGTGTGTGTGTGTGTGTGTGTGTGTGTGTAGGCTGCAGGAAAAACACGTAAAGGACGAGCAGATTGAACACTGGAAGAAGATTGTCAAAACCCAGGAGGATCTGAAGGAGCTGCTAAACAAGGTGAACATAACTTATGTTTTATAATGTTTCATATTTTACATCTGAATAATTAAGGAGATGGTCCTGCTCCTTTCTTACCAACTTGTGTGCTACTACTAAGTCAAAAATTACAAGTAGATTTAAACTATGCCTCAACAATACCTCTTCTCGTAGCCAAGGGCTTATCCCGACCAAAGAATACATTTGGTGGTATTCAGGAATACACAACGAAATAGACAAATCCTAAAATGTTTGCACGAATACCAAACTGTGTTTGCTGAACATCTTATTTTGATCCTCTCCTCCCGTCAGATGGTGAACACCAAGGAGCGCGTGAAGGAGCTCCACCAGCAGTACAAGGAGGCCAGCGAGGTGAAGCCGCCCAGGGACATCACGGCAGAGTTCCTGGTCAAGAGCAAACACCGGGACCTGACCGCCCTCTGCAAAGTGAGCCCCGTCTGATTCCAGGACCCGCACGGGTGTTTCCTGCCTCTCCCTCTTTCTATTTCTGTCTCTCGCTATCTGTGTCTGCTTTTTTTTTCTCTCTCTCTCTCTCTCTCTTTCTTTCTTTCTTTCTTTCTGTTTCTTAAAGTGTTTATTATTAATGGATCTAATTTCTGCTGGCTCAGGTCTTGATAACCGGTGTGACTAATGTAACAGCCAGACGCCCAGTCAGGGTCAGCGCTAGAATGGTGTGTCTGAGCAAATCGCACACACATTGTAATGTCTGTGCGATTTTGGAGATGTGATGTTTGCAGATAGCAACGGTATGCAATAGATTGCTGGGAAACGATCAAGTACTCGTTTTTCCCCTTGTCATCCTGCGGTTAAAAAAAAAAAAAACATTACAGATTGTTTTCATTAATCATAGTATGGTGGTTAGGCATGCATGTTTTATCTATTTCATGGCACATTGATGGGGCCCTCTTGCAGGAGTTAAAAATGCTTCTAGTCTACAGGATTTGCATCCACCTCATTTTCATTATCTGTAACTTTGACTGGTAAAATCATTAAAATTCTCAAGCGTACCTAGCTCATAAAAGTGATGTACGGTGGCCCGCGAGGTAGAGGATGCATCAGCGTCCCTAACCACATGCCATTGTAACTCTCTCAAGCAGGCAGCGCAGGACTGTGTTTAAGTGGTTTAATGCCCTGGCTGGATGTGCTATTAGAGCCAGCGCTGGCCTTTTATTTTGGGCTGGAGATAAATCTGCTCTCGGTGAGCTGTGTGTGTACTTAAGACCGTGGATAGAGCTGCTTCAAACACAGCTGCCGTCTGGGCCGGAACGGACCCATTTTCCCCCCCTCATCCACCGTCTATAGAAGCCACTTCAAGGCCTGCACCGATCGGCGTCTGACTCAGCCCGGAGTCACATACCCGCTTACACAGCCCTCGCGGGCCTTTCTTTGTGTAACCATCCGTGTGTACTTACACATGAGTAGAATTGTAAAGGAAATGTAGCTTCACAACGTAGTCAGCAGTTGGATGCGTTTGTCTCTTGTTAGTTTTTTGTTTTTCATTATTTTTCCTTAAGGCGTCGGTTTTGCCAGGGTCCGGTTTCTGCTGGCCGTAGCGGTCACTGTAGAGCAGTGGTAGGAGGCGTCATTATAGTGCAGTAGGGTGTCTCAGGGCCTGGTGGCAGCTTTTTATAGACACCGTTTTAACACCGTGGCTGTGGCTGCCAGCGCCGTTGCGGTGAACCTCTGAACCGGCCGACTCAGCTCCCTCTCTGACTGCTCTACTTGTCCTCTCTACCTGTCCCAGAACACTTTAGGGTGTGTTCAACGTGGACACACACACACACAAATTCATTTTGTTAATTTTAAAAAAAAAAAAAAAAATAAAAAAATGCTTTGACAAAATGCTTAAGTAGAAGAACAGCCCTTTGCTTGGCTTCTTGCCAAACAAAGCAACCTGTCTTGACGGAGAAAAAAAACGTGTTTTTATATTCACACTCATATTAACAGTGCCTGTTCTAAACGCGAAAAACGGTTCCTATTCCGGTTCCCAAGAATCGCTCATCCAAATAATTTCACACAACAGCCTCCTTAGCATCACAGCCGCCAAGTGTGAAGTCGATCAGATTTACTGTTGTCAAGAAAATCCTAAGGACAGACGTACAGAGGCCCCTCTTATTATAGTTGGGCAGATCATGGGTGCAACACCATTTGAGATTTACTGCTGGCAATATATGCTTACAGTGTATGCGCGCACCTATTAATCATCTCCAATAACCGGATCATTGACAATATGCTGACTTCAAATGAAAATGCTGTCTTGGCAGTGCGAGCCTATTCATGGCTGCCTTCTAGTGACAATGTATGCAGTAGATCATGACAAGGAAGCTGCTCAAACTCTTCCGCGTACGTGTGTCTGTCCTTAGGAGTACGATGAGCTGGTGGAGCTACAGGTGAAACTTGAAGAAAAACTACAGGAGCTGGAGGCGAATCCACCCAGGTGAGACCTCCCATACGTCTGGCCAGCCATCTTTTCAAGGGGATCCTCTTGACTTAAGTGACCCAGGGCGCACTCACACTAGGTCATCTGTACCGTGCCCAAGTCTGTTTCACACCTGTACCGTGCTCAAGTCTAGATCGTTTGGCTAGTGTGAGCACGCCACCCGTACTGAAGTTCACTTCCGTTCCGTGGCCTGAGCACACCTGAGAGAGGTGTGCTCAGGCCTCGGTACAGATGCTAATGAGCCGACACACGCACGGCTACGCAACCTGAGCTGGATGACGTATAGTCCATGCGACCCTTCTTTCCCATTAAACAATAAACATGACGGCAAGCGCTTCACGTTGGTGCGATGGTGAAGTTGAGTTTTTGATCAAAAATACCCTGTTAGTCACGGCGCAGGTTTTCTTCGTTCACTGGAGAAGGCCGAGTCTAGACCTCTTTAGAATAATTTGCACACTCCCGAATGTTTTAATTTTTTTATGAATTGATGAAACCTGCATGCAAGAATAAGTTCACGTCTGAGTGTGGGCTACAAACGCGACTAACTATTTACAAGTGCAAAAACGCCAACGTATTCTTTATTTTGCTGACCACTTGTTTTTTGTCCTGACAAAAGCCTCGTAAGGACAGTTCCTCTGCATCTCTCTCGTAGATCGCACCATCTTTCAACGTCTTTGCTTAATACGACTGCATCACCTCTCACATGATCAGCAGCTCGCGGATTTCACTTTCTCTCAAGTTAGAAGTTAACTGCTCATGATCATATCGCTGCGTTGTCTCTGTACACTAAGCAGCGGACTTGGTGGTGACGTGATGACGTATGTACAAGAGGCAACCGTACTGCGCCCAGTTGAGATTGCCTAGTCTGAGCACAGGCCAGCGCACAGGGGGGGGCAATCGTACTTGAGCACGGTACAGGTGTGAAACAGGCGTGGGCACGGAACAGATGGCCTAGTGTGAGTGTGCCCTCAGTGCTCTAGTGCTAACACAGTTGTTTACACTCTGTATGTCCACTTACATTTTTCACTTGACTAAAACAGGAAGACCATGAAGTTCAAGAAAATCCACTTTTGTTGCATTCCATTTCTTAACAGGACCAGGAAACACGACTATATATATATATATATATATATATATATAAATAAATACAGGCCAACATGTTTTTAAGATGAATGAGTGCTTTGATGTTAACCAGTGCACCCTTTTATCCCCCCCCGTTTCCTCCTCTTCTTCTTCGACACGACAGCGATGTTTACTTGTCTTCGAGAGACAGACAGATCTTAGACTGGCACTTTGCCAACCTGGAGTTTGCCAACGCTACGCCCCTATCCACCTTGTCTCTCAAACACTGGGATCAGGTACAAACGTCTGTCCAATCGTCATGTGTGATTATGCAAAGGTTTTTTTGTAATGCACTTTCTAATTGTTGTGTTAAATGCTATGAAAGTACTGCTATGCGAAGTGACCATCGAGATCTATTCCACAGTACTAACAACGTGGTAAACGATGTGTTTTATCACAGGACGATGACTTTGAGTTCACTGGCAGTCACCTGACGGTGAGAAACGGTTACAGCTGTGTGCCCGTGGCGCTGGCCGAGGGCTTGGACATCAAGCTCAACACCGCAGTCAAACAAGTCCGATACACAGCCTCCGGTAAACTGATGGGGTGTTCTCTGTCTGTTCTTATACATCTGTCTGTATCTTGCACACTGTCTGTATTATCGGTGTTACGGTTGTTTGACTTTAAGGACACTTTAAATGTAACCAAACATAAACATTTAAACCCCGTCTCATGGTGAAACTCTGGGAAGTTACCGGATCGGCTTAGAAACGAACGCACAATTGCAATTATGTTCGTTTCACCCGAACGAAACATCCCTACGTTAGGCTTGTTCTTTTACCAGTATTTGGTAGCTCTTGGATCCAGGACTCTACACCAAGCCAAACTCCAGTCTTCTATCTCATTTGTCATTGGTTATGTTATTTTTGCAGCTATTTTTTGAGGGGATCTGACATGAAGGGATCTGAGGTTTTTGGTGATCCAAAAAAAAAGATGTATCCATGAACACGCATAAACATTTTTGCGTGCCGTTACATGTACCTTTGTGCGTCCCTAAAGTGCCGCATTGGGAAGAGAGGTCCATCATTTATGAATGAATCTCTCAAGGAACCACCCTGCGTTTATCTCACCCTCTGCTGCCTCCCTCCCTCCCTCCCTCCCTCCCTCCCCTCCCTCCTCCCTCCCTCCCTCCCTCCCTCCTCCCTCCCTCCCTCCCTCCCTCCCCCCCGCTCCAGGCTGTGAGGTGATCGCGGTCAACACCCGCTCCACCACCCAGACCTTCATCTACAAGTGTGACGCTGTGCTGTGCACCTTGCCGCTGGGTGTGATGAAACAGCAGCCCCCCGCTGTGCAGTTCATGCCCTCGCTGCCCGAGTGGAAGACCGCCGCCATTCCAGCGGATGGGCTTCGGTAACCTCAACAAGGTGGGTGTCTTGAGGGGCAGGGCACCCCAGGGGGGGGCAACGGCTGCTTGGAAGAATTGTGTGTTTCCGCCCAACACTTCCAGTCAAGCAGTCGGTTCAATGTGTAAATATGCAGCTTTTTTTTAACCCGCCGTCATTACATTTTTGACCCTGCAAGCACCTACGCCCACGGATATGATTTAAAACTGGTGTTGGGTTTTGAGATGGAACAAGTGGTACGATCATATAAATAGCCTGGGAGCTTTTGTTTTTCTGCACCTCCTCTTGTAAAATTTGAGTGCCGGATGAACGTTGGTATTGAGTGGGCCGGATAGAAGAGGAGTTTAGGAGTGGAGCCAAGTATGCTTTCTCTCGCTCTCGCCCCCCCCCCCCCCCCGCCCCCTGGGGGTCTCTGAGCATTTTCCTCTATAGACAGCTCAGTATGCTGCCAACTGCTGCAGCACGGAGGAGAATGCGGCATTATTATGCAACAGGGAACAGGACTGCACTATCCTGTTACCACCAGGGGGAGCTCTTCTCCTGGATCCCATTCACAGGCCATCTCCCGTAGCTGGATAGGGAAAACTCAAGATGAACAGAGCTGAGATCCACAACATGTTTGTCCACTGTGGCACTCTTTGCCATCCCGACCCCACCTGGAAGGAGGGATCCTTGTCCTTGGGACGGCTTTTGTTAGAGCTAGGGTTAGTTATAGTCTGAATGGCTGCAACTGAATAATTGCTAGACAAATGAAATGTACTTGTAAGTACCAGTACTTGTGACCTTGTAAGCTGAATGTGTGTCACTGATCTGCTCTGTTTCCTCCCGCCCTCTAGGTGGTGCTGTGTTTTGACCGCGTCTTCTGGGACCCCAGTGTGAACCTGTTTGGTCACGTGGGCTCCACCACTGCCAGCCGCGGGGAATTGTTTCTCTTCTGGAACCTCTACAAAGGTGAGGCCCCCCCCCCCCCATAGTGCCCACTAGTAGTC
The DNA here is from genome assembly GCA_900291075.1 of Melanogrammus aeglefinus. Classification (NCBI taxonomy): domain Eukaryota; kingdom Metazoa; phylum Chordata; class Actinopteri; order Gadiformes; family Gadidae; genus Melanogrammus; species Melanogrammus aeglefinus. Next base: position 469,618 of record OLKM01000100.1, read on the forward strand.
ATGGGTAAAAAAAAGGTCTGATGGTTGATGTATATTTGCTTTGGCTATTTTTGCATTTTCAGCAGGAAATGCATTTTCTAGTTTCTAGTTTACGATAATTACTCAACATTAGTTTGAGTGATATTGTGGCAAACCACTCTCATTGCGAGTGCGCGAGCAGAGTGTAGTTCACTAAACGGGCCTATAATGAGAAGGAACTTCTGCATCGTACGCCAAGTACCTCTATACAGAACTTTGAGTACGATCTCTTTCATTATTATTTATACATGGGATCAATGTCCCAAGCGCAGTTGAATCTGAATCAATACAATAACCGCATCTTGGCGTCTGCCAGCTCCCATCCTGCTGGCCCTGATGGCGGGCGAGGCGGCCGGCATCATGGAGAACATCAGCGACGACGTCATCGTGGGCCGCTGCCTGGCCATCCTGAAGGGGATCTTCGGCAGCAGTGCCGTGCCTCAGGTACACTCTCCTCCTCCTCCTCCTCCTCCTCCTCCTCCTCCTCCACCTCCCCCTGCTCTTTCTCCTCCTCCTCCACCTCCCCCTGCTCTTTCTCCTCCTCCTCCTCCTCCAGGGTCAACCTGGTGTTTTTTCTAGTCTTGAAACCATCACTCGAGCTGGATCTGCCCTGGAGATCGCGTCCCCAGTGCAGGGGAACTGGTCGCTTGTTGTTCCGATGGTATCGCCACAGTGTGACTGTAACTCGGAAGGCCCTTCTGTAGCCCCCACATGTGTTATGGCTGTGGCCCTCCCTTCAGTACATTTCCATTCACCAGAGAAAAATGGTGATGGATTACATTTTTTCTTCCGGCTCTCCAGTCTGTTTGTTGTTTTTTTTCGCTGGAATGCCAGATCGGTCGCTGTGTAGACTCGCATCGCCGCTTCACACAAAGCGTGCTAACACGACTGGCACTCATATCTACGGTCCCAGCCAGGGCCAGCTGTCACCATAAATCATTATGTACGGTTAAATACCAGGAGGATCAAGATTGCGGCGGCCAGCGTTGGGAATGATTCACCCACCAGCTGTGAAGCGCTTTTTTTTCCTAATTGTCAACATCATTTTTTTGTTTGATTTAATATTCAAGTAAACCTTTTGACCAGATTTGTGTTGTGTATCGGTTTGCCCTGGTTGCCATGGCAGCCTAAGGAGACGGTGGTGACGCGTTGGCGTGCCGACCCCTGGGCGCGGGGGTCCTACTCCTACGTCGCTGCGGGCTCTTCCGGAAACGACTATGACCTCATGGCTCAGCCCATCACGCCTGGCCCCGCCATCCCAGGAGCCTCGCAGGTACAGCTCTGGCTGTCTCTGTCTGTGTCTGTGTCTGTGTCTGTGTCTCGTCTGTGTCTGTGTCTGTCTGTGCCTGTGTCTGTGTCTGTGTCTCCGTCTGCGTCTGTGTCTGTGTCTGTCTGTGCCCGGGTCTGTCTGTCTGTTCTGTCTGTGCCTGTGTCTGTCTGGGTCTGTGTGTCTGTCGAGATGTCTGTGTGCCTGTGTCAATGTCTGTCTGTCTGTCTGTGCCTGTGTCTGTCTGGCTCTGTGTGTCTGTCGAGATGTCTGTGTGCCTGTGTCAGCATGAGAGCCAGAATGGACATGAGCCAAGCCTACATTATAGTATGACTAGTGCCAGGGCACTGGGAGTCATTCCTAACACAGATGTTTCTGGGGGTGTTTTGAAGTTGGCATGCTGATTAATGAGACCCCAGTCATATTTATGTGTTGACTGATGAGCTCAGTCTCTCTCAGTACCCTCCTCTCCCTCCTTCTCTCTTTTCTACAGTCTATTTCTCTCGCTCTTCATCATACAAATCAGGACTAAAGGCTCAGTTATGGTTCCACGTTGACGCAACGCAATGACCACGCAGACGCTCCGACGCAGTCGTGAACCTGTTTTGGTTCTGCGTCGGGTTTTAGCGAGCGGACCAATCACAGCCCTCGCTGCTGCGTCCCCTCGACCCAAGGGGACCATTTTCGGGACGCGCACGTCCGGCCCTTGCGGTGGACGCGAGGAGGGTCCGCGAACCCCCTTTGCGCTGTGTCGACGTGAAACCATAGCTGAGCCTTGACCTCTTGTCGTTTGGACTCGTTCAGTGTGGTCCAGATTGTTCACCCCTCCGTCCCCCTCTCCCCTCTCCGTCCCCGTCCCCCCTAGCCCGTCCCGAGGCTGTTCTTCGCAGGGGAGCACACCATCAGGAACTACCCGGCCACCGTGCACGGAGCCCTTCTCAGCGGGCTGCGGGAGGCGGGCCGCATCGCCGACCAGTTCCTGGGGGCCATGTATACCCTGCCCCGGCAGACCACCGCGCCGGCCCCCAGCAACCCCCCCCAGGCCCAGCCCGCCGCCACTGTCTAGACCCGGACACACACACTGACACACACACACACACACTCATGGACCTCGGCGCCGACACGCATACACACTCCCGACGATGACGACTCCTGCCCCTACTCCGATGAAGTCCCCCCCCCCCCCCCTCTTTTTCTGTGTCTGTGAGGAAAAAAAAAAAAACAACAACAATGGAGACGAGTTGTCTCTGCTCTGTCTGCATTCATCCCCAGTAAGACTTTATTATACATTTCAAGGCTTTGCCGTGCACACACGCACAAACACTCACACAACAAGATCCAATAGAAATGTGAAATGGTGTGTTTGAGCCGCCCTCCTGCTGGGGAGGCCAGTCCTGTGGTTTGGGGAGTGTATGGTTAGACGTACGTTCCTCCTTGTCAAGAGTACAACGCTGGCATACCTTCCATAAAACAGTTGGGCTCGGCCATCACAACACGTGTGTATTATAATACGTCAGTAGCATTATGAACTTGGAATTTAATTTTGAGTAATGCTCAGAAAAAATTACAAGTATTTTTTGTTTAGTTATTCAGCTGTCCTAGTTTGGGGTATGGTTAGAGAAGAGGATATATTTATACCTTATCGATGGTTCTATGTATATATATATATCTACACATTGATATGGAAGCCGAAGATGAAGGCAGTATCACTCCCATTGGAATGTATTTTCGGTTCAATGTGATGTAAAGGGCATTTTCATGGTTTAACTTGTCGCTGAATAACATTGCTAAGAGAATGGTAGATATGTGGTGCCTAAAAACTAAATATTCCATGTAGAATGGATAGTATAGGGAGAAAATAAAATTAGAAAAAGATTTTGTGAATGTTTTTGTTACGAGTTTTAAACGTGTCGTCACCACATACTTTTTTATACATTGTTTTTTTTGTTAATAAAAGAATTGCATCTCAAGGATTCCTTTTTTTTACGTAACAGGAATTGTGTAAAAAGGCCGTTCTGGTTCTTGGGTCAAACCCCTGATCAGGGGCCGGACTGGATCTCTTCACGAGGGTCTCTGCCGGTGGCCCCTCATAGCTGAGGTTGTGATGAACCAGGGCAGACAAACCATTGCTCAGGCCCATGAGCTGTGTCTTCCCACCGCCAACCGTTGCTCCCCGGTTTCCATGTCTTCCCACCCCCCCCTTTTGTTTTTTAGCTGCGGTTCCTATGGTGACCAGAGGAAGGTTTTGATCTACAGCAGCGCCGGTTCCAGCCAGGATCTCTGGAGTGAATAGCATGATGGTATTTTCACTTTCCCTGGTAAACCAAACGTTTTGGGATCAAGCCTGTAATGTTTACTGCTGAGACCCATTTTTTTTTTTTGGACATAAACTGAGTCTTGGATGAACCATTTTCTGATCGGAATAGAGATAGAGAGAGAGGGAGAGAAACAGGGAGGCAGTGGTTTGTCTGCGTGTCTGAGCACATCCCCACCCCGTCTCGTGATTCATGGATTCACAGCACAGACGCCACAGGTGCAGGGCGGAATGTACTCATGAATACACAGACACACACCTCCCCCTTACTGTCTGCATGATGCGGATGCACATTGACATCCACGATCATGAAACAAGACCTGATGCATTGAGCACTGGGTGAGGTGGTTTTTATAGGTTGATAAAAGATTTATGGTTGGTGTTAATTTATTGTCTCGGGGCACTTGCGGTATTCCCTTGTGAACAGTGAGTCTAGTGTAATGGGAGTGAATAGTTAGTCTAGACTTTAGTCTAATGTAATAGACTGAAGACTTTGTCCAGTTCGATTGAATAGAGTGAAGAGATGTCTAGTCATATGCACATAGTTGACTGAAGTTGGTCTAATGAAGTGTTTCTCGATTTCAATGTGATGGAGGAAAGAGTTTGTACAGTCTTATGTAACGGAGCGAAGGGTTGATGTAGTCTTGTCATGGAGCAAATAGTTATATAGTTATAAAATAGTACGTCTACTGTCATGTAATGGAGAAAATTGTTATTTTAGCCTCAATAAATGAGAAGAGTAAGTCTAGTCGAACATATTAGTAAATGTTAATGTAAGAAAAGTGTAAGAAGCCATATAGAGGTTAGTGAGACTGGGACGTTTTCTTTTCCCATTTTATCCTCACACAAGCTGCATATTTGAGTGGCGTGCGAATGCATAGTTTCCTTTCCGCGCTTGACTTCACATGGCTAATTCAGCTCAGGCACCGGGCTGCTTACTAGGACCAAGGTCCAGGCAGGCTCCTGTCTGCAGTGTGAGGATATGCAGGGCTACACGACGTGAACCCAAAGAGGAGACCTCACAAGTAAGAGACACTGTTTAGGCACAAAGCCTGGGTTGCTTGTGCACACAGCGAACAATACGAGCTACAGGTGTAAATGCTAGTAAATCCAAAAAAAATAATATGAGTGCCCCATATGTACAACATTGGCAGAAGTCTAGCCTGTGTGGATTCTTGCAACCTAGAATAACTATATTGGACTCTGCACTAGAGGGGCAAACCAACAACATCAGGGCGGAGAAGTAAACCATTTCTGTACAGCTGGGATTGGGGTAGTTTAGAAGAAATGCCATCCGTGCATATAAACCATGTTTATGAGGTTAAAAATGAACTATCCCTTTATGTAAGCTGTTTTATCGTTGAGTGGCATGAAAACCCATGGTACTCCCAACCAATTTGAAATGTGCTTAAAATGTTTGAAGTGTGAAGAAGGCATGGGAATCCACATTTATTTTCTGCATGCATGGCATTTCTGGTCTGCGAGATGCCATGAGGTGGCCATACTGTAAAACAGGTCAGATTTAGCCTTCACCAATGTTTTTACTGTACCTTTAAGAGGTGTAATATCCCCTTGTTGCCTTGCGTTTTTTAAATTATAGTCTCATTCGCTTATAGAAGATTTCCGGTCTGTGGATGTGGTAGGCCTAATAAATGGGCAACCTCTCCATAGGTCAAGAATAGCCCTGCTGGTTACGGCAGGGCGCATCCATTTTATACGAAAGGCGTGTCGCTGACTTTTCATTCCAACAGAGTTTGTGGTTTTCCTTTCTCGCACACCTGACCAATTTACCTCATGTGTGCACAAACATGCTTAGCGTGCTCTGTCAGTAGCTTTTTTTAATTTTTTTTTACTCTTTTTAAACAACCCTACCGAGTTGAGAGCACACCCAGCTGAGACCACACACACACACACACACACACACACACACACACACACACACACACACACACACACACACACACACACACACACACACACACACACACACACAACACACACACACACACACACACACACACACACACACACACAAAACAACAACTGGGGCTTGCTGAGGTTGCACTGTGAACAGTTACTGTTAACGCAGAATCATTTCGGTACAATATAAAGTGGTCAAGCCGAATTGACAGAAAATTCAAAATGACTTGCTTTGCTTTTTTACAAACATGTTTGCTTTTATTTTTTTTTATTGGAATACATAATTCTGCTGTACATATAGCCTGTTGGCAGAGATTGAGAGATCCACATGCAGTGTGTCAGCCATGGTTAGGTTAAAACATGCACAATGTATTTATTCTAAAACAAAAAAAACAGCATCACCCACCCTGACCCTCAGGCTGTCATGAATACCAAATCCTAAAACCCTTCCTATTTGATCTTAATACATACAGGTCCATCTTTCTGTACGTCTACATCCCCCTCAAACAACATCTTTCTTTCGTAATGCATGTTGCAATTTAAAAAAATAAAGCGTAAGTGTGTGTTGTTTTTTTTTTTCCATCTCAGAGAGGGTATCCAGTTTTAGCCGAGGATAATGGTGCAAGTTATTTTGTTTGCATGTGTGTGCTAAATGGGAGTGTCAGTGTGTGTGTTACGTCTGAAGGCCTTCAACACATCTTTCTTTGGCAGAGCTTACTAACGCACTGTATACACACACAATGTTATAACTACAACCCTGATTATTATATCTCATGTGTGTATGGAAATGAAGGAAGCAAAGGAAACAGCACATGGTAAACAAGTCAGCCCTGCTTAGCTCTGATAAAAAAAACACACACACATCACCATCATTCTTCTATACCGTCACACAAATGTACCCACCCCCGGCCGTTTCGCTCTCTTTCCCCACACTATCCCGCTTGTTCACTCGCCTCTTGCTTGCATCAATCCCCTTATATCATAAACATGGGTGTTTGAGAAATGTTTTGCATTAAAACAATAGACAGGAAAATACAAGAAACAAGTACTCTCCAGGAGTGCAATAACAATGAAAAAAAAAAAAGGAAATGCATTATCTCACAAAAAAATATTCTTAAAATCAAAGAGGAAACATAGGAAATATATATTTCGTAAATAAGGCCCACTTTACAAAATTACAAGGTTTTCCTTAAATAAAATCAATCCCATACATCTTCCAAAATAGGACATCTTTTGTTTAACAAAGAAAACAAAACATCATACTGCTGAAAATAGTCTCTCTTTTAATTCAGTAATACTACGCAAAGGAGACGGGTTAACTTTTAGAAAGAAAACACTGGCACTGCCTCCACCTGTAGACCAGAAATACTGTGGAATGATTTTGGCACAACGTTCGAGAAGGCTGAGACATTAGCACAATTGTGTGCCATTCTTAAGAAAAGAAAATAGTTACAAAGATCCATTCCCAGAATCCATGCAATACCGTTTCCTGTCATACTAATGTAAAGAAGTTGTATTGTCGCCTTATATGTTATCATTATCATTATCATGTCATCATTACTCTTCAAGAATTTAGCTTGGCCCGGCTGCAAAATCATCATTACTTGCATACAGTACATTCAGCATAGGAACAGGAAGGTAAAATTTGGAGCACGCCTACCATTATGAAACAGAAAAGGTTGAGAGGGGGAATTTGGGGGCGGGGGGGAGGGAGGAGGGTGGGGGGGGTTACTTACTGAAGGTCCTAAAGTTAAGTGTTGGCTAAGTGTGGATTATGGCCCTACACAGCAACAATGACACCATGAGCAAGGCTTTACAATGGCAGCTTTTTAGGGCAACTTGCAGCTCAGAACCTTAAAGCCGCTACTGCCTGCTCCCTCCGGGCTTGCTAAGCACATTCTACATGACTTGGTTGCAAACCAAAACCCAGACCGGATCAAAAACAATGGTTTGTAAAATATGTTTATCCATACGCGCCCAGACTTCCACAGGGTAAGGAGTTAACTACTTGATTGGCCGGAAAGGAAAGTTTGCGCTCTCGCTTCCCTTCATCATGACCCGCCTCACCTTCAAGATAAAACTCCTAATGAGCCCTATTGCCCGTGTTCATATCGATCGCTAAGCTGACACAAGTTTCAGAACAAAGCACAAAGTCTGGGACATTGTGAGCACAGTTCTCCTACCAAATCACCCAGCTGCCTCTATCGATGGTTCCACTGAGCCATGACCTCCTCTAAACCTGAGGATCAATGCATTTAACCGTTGTAAAGTCCTGTCCGCTGCTATGAGAGAATGACATGAAAAACGATGGGAAGTATGGAGTCTAGTCAGGATGGAATATAGCTTAGTATTCAGGCTGGTTGACCCAGACTACAGCTTGATCTCAGTGGGACCTTGTCAAGTTAAGCCCAAGGGCACCCTCTTCACAGCGAGGTATCGCTGGTATGAAGGCAGCGATAGGACGGTTCAGTTCTTTGGACCTGGAGTACTGAACAGTGATGGTGCATAACCCTAACACAACAGTGGAGGGGCTTACGGCCTCTTCAAAATAAATGACGACGCCATGCGTTCTTTAGAGGGGACCCCCTGCAACGCCTCCATAAAACCTGGGGCTCCCAACAGCTGGCTGGCCACCCACCTCCGCCTCTAGGTTAAGACTCTCCACAGAGGTATGAGTGGGGGACATTTACAAATACAATGTGGGGGAGACATGGTTGAGGAGGGGCGGTGAGGATGTGGGGTTCATTTGGTAACAGGAAGAGAGGGTTCTGAGAAGAGGCATGGCTAAGTCTGCTAAGCATGGCTCCCACCTATATATACTACGGGTACCACCGAAAGAACCAGAGACCCCATATCCAATGACCCGCACACAGACACACAAACCCCCTTTGGACCTCCAGGCTATCTAATTCCTCCGCCACGTGTGAAGAGGTTAGATGGTTTCCCCTTTGAGGACACTTGAACAACGTCCATTAATCCAACACACTCATGGACAATCACCTCATGCATTTTAAACGGTCTGAACGAGACAGCGGATATCTTCCTGCACGTCGACTTTGCCTTAAGGGGACCACATCACTGTCAAGCCGTCTTCCTCTCCTTCAAAAGGAAAAGAAAAAACGAAAAGCAAGGCAGAATTAGATGCAGCCTTGACCTCTGACATTTCCTGAGAACCCGGGGGGAGCAGTCTGTCACTTCCTCTTGGAACAGCCCCCCCACTTCCCTGCCAACTGCTTTCAGAAAGCCTGTCTAAACTATTGTACTGTCCTCACTGAGAAGCAAACATATTCCTCACGGAGAAGAGAGGAGACGGAAAGATAGAATGAGGGGAGGGAGGCATAAAGATGGACAGAGCAGTGGAAGTCTCGCTCATCCAGGAGTCCAGAACCGAAGGGGGCTCCGACACTGTGGCTGTTCTCTCTCTGTACAAAACTCCAATATCACCACGCCACCCAAGGCTAGAAAGCCACTTTATTAAAACAAATCAAAAGTGAGGTGCCGTCTACAATCGTTTTAAGGGAATGTATTTTTTGTTGTTTGGCTTAAAATACAATACTTTAGGATTTTCTTGGTGAAAAACATTCTCTACACGGATCCAAAAAAAACTGCTCAAATAAATAATAAAGGAGTATTAATTACAATTTCACACCGCTCAATCCTTCATCCAACATTCATGTCACACAATACAGCTAGTAGTGGAGTTCAACACAACTGATGTAGCCCAGTATACTGGCTGAGTCCACCAGTTGAAACTCAAGGCACTAATCTGTTATAGGGGGAAGGAGAAGGAATCATTGACATAACATGAGTAATTGGAGACGGAGTATAAAATAGGTACATTGGGAAGTATAACTTAACTTGTTTGGTTTTTAACATAATTTGTAAAAAAACAAAACAAGGACTAATTACTAAAATGTAATCGCCGGGTCATGGTTGGTTGGATGGATTGGGTGGATTTCGTATTGATCGATTTGATCAATTGATTGATATGACTACCTCAGGCTTTATGGATCAGGTCAAAGAAATGATGAAATGTGATTAAACAAGTCTGAACACAAAAGCGTTAAAAAAAATATAATAATAATCTACGGCAGCAGAAATGCAGGATAAATATCAGGGCTTTCCACTACTCTGGTGCTTCCAACCTATAGTCACTATTGCTTTTGCTGTCCCACATTATGAAGTGGAAGTGGATGGTAGGTTAGGTAGGATGGCTGCTGAGTTAGCCACTGCAAATTCGTGCCATCAAGCAATAGTCATTACCAGATGCGTCTCAGAAGAATAATGTCGCCCTCCTTACCATTCGAGAGTTTCTGGTCAAGAGATGAACGTTTGTTCTGACTTCCTATTTACATTTTTATAAGTCTGAGCTAAAAAAAAAAAAGAGCAGATAATGTTTTTACTTTAGAGACCAGTTGAACTTTGCTGGATGAATACAAACGTTAAGCGCTCACATCTCAATAATGTCTACGTCGACCGTAAAATACTTTACACAAGGTTTCATACTACAATTGTTTCCATGGCACCCCCAAACGGTTACAAGGTCTCCAGCCGAATTGTAGCTAGAGAGAAATGAGTCTGTAGCCCACCAAGCAAAAAATTAAAGTTGGATTCCGTAACAAAATAATACACCTCTATTAGATATAGATATATATAGATATATACACTTTTTTTAAGGAGCAATGTTAAGACGATTCGCACGGCGAACCCAGTCGCATCTCGAGGTGAACTCTCAAGTCACAAGGGGGGGGCGGGGGGGTGTTCCAAGATGGCCGACTCCTCCTGAGGGTGTGATAATGCCTGGCTGAAGGGGTCCATTCACAGCACAGACTGGTGTTGTTACGCGGATAAGGTCAGCCTTTCCAGGCTAGGTTTGCTGCTGGTACACCTGGTTCCAACAGTCACTTCCGGAAAGATTTGTCTGCGTTCTTTTGAATCGTCGTATTGCAGTAAGGAAGCACAGCCCGCAACCGAACTTGAAATCAAGCACCATGGGTCGCAAAGTGATTAATGAAGTCCACCCCCTCAGACAAGAAAATACACCCTGCACTCCGCCGAAGAGCAACAGAAGTGTTCCAATTTGAGGAAGGGAAAGGAATGGCCAAACAGGAAACAAATTACCGAAAAGGATTGAAAATAGCGTAATGTTAAGATGACGGCCTAATGAAGAATCTGCCTTCTGGCCCTTAACTATGAGGCCAAATGGGCCCTTTTTGTAAAAGGAGCCAGTGCATTCCCAGACATACTCCTACATACTGCTCCTAATAGGAACATACTCCACTTCTGGAACATGCAGACATTCTCCATAAATAGTCCCCGACCATATATGCAGCATTAGGTCATACACATACACACACACACAGGGGTTTACATATGGGTTTAAGATATGCCGCTATGGTAAGACACTGGAAGTATCATGTGTTTTTACATCTGTTGCCGCCATGCTGTTCATGAATGCATGTGTGCTAGCGTGTTATACTTTAATAACAAAAAAGTGTAGTAATATTGCGGTACAAGGTTCTTCCCAGAGTTAACGTGAGTAACTCGCTCCCTGGTTTCTTTGGTCCCATCCGGGGTAAGGAATCGGTTCTTTCAGTAATGAATCCTCACTGTAGTGGGATTCATGGATTTCTTCTCCTCCAAATAATATGAACTGCTTGCGACAGACAGACAGATAGACAGACAGACAGACAGACAGACAGGCGGACAGTGGAGAGGGGGGCACATGATGACACACTTCCGAAACGCTATAAAAATCCATCAAGGTCACTGGCCGCTGGTTGCCCCCCGCCCTTTTCAAGTCCCCTTTCTTCCTCTCAACCCCCTCATCATCATCATCATCACCAGCCCCCCCGGGCGCAGCCACAGCCTCTTCTTTGTCAGATCGCAGCAGCAGTTAGCAGTAGCGGCGGCGGTGGTGGTGGCGGTTATACATGTAATACATCCAACAGAGGGAAGCGGAAGACGGACACATAGGCTGGTTGAAGGCTAGGTTACCCCTCCTCCCCCCCCCCGACACCCCTCCTCCCTCCTTTCAACCCCACATCACTCCCACTCCACACACAGCCACTGAATACACCGTGTGCCGTTACTTCCCCCCACGGGAGTCACAGAGGTTTCCGGAAAGGAAAAGGAAGGGGGGGGGGGGGTTAAGTTGGGGAGTGGGCGGGCGGGGGTGATTCTGGTAGCGACTGAGTACATGCGTACGCTCCGGGGTCAGGGGTCAGCGTCGGCAGTCTCTGGTCCTATGAAGGATCCTACGGCCCTCGCTGCAGCTGCTCTGTGTGTTTCAGTTCTATATTCCTTGCAGCAGATGCAGTGAGTGCAGGCCTGTCGTGGTGATGGTGGTGGTGGTGTTGGGGTGGGGATGTGGGGGGGGTGGTGGAGGAGGAGGCAGCCAGGAGGGTTTGTTGGGGACCCTCAGGGGCCTTCCTGGAGCAGTTGAGATTGAGTGCTGCATGGAAAAAAGGAGAAAAGGAACACAACGACGGTACGGTTTGAAAGTGTCCTCACAAATCTTCGTCATGCATCGCATTGTTGAGGTACAAAAAGGCATTGATGGTTTTTTGGTGGAGATTTATTTAGGAAACGGATTAACCCGGGGCCAAGTGTGTTGCTAATGGGAACTTCAGCAGAGCATGTGCGTTCTGTCACCACCTTACTGGACATACTTAAGCAAGTGTCGACAAGTTATATCTAGAAAAAGGAATGAGGGATTTCACTTAATTACCGAAGAACTCCTTAAAATAACTTTCCTTTAATTAGAGATCTGAGGGGATGTTAGTTTGCTGATGAAGCTGTGCTTTAGAAACCCCCCCCCCCCACACACACACACACACACACACACACACACACACACACACACACACACACACACACACACACCACACACACACACACACACACACACACACACACACACACACACACACACACACACACTTCTAAGGGCAGTTCAGATTTCCAGGTTTTAATTAACTTCCAAAAATATCCAAAGGCCAGACTTGGAGAGCAAGGGGGGGCGGAGGGAGAGAGAGAGTGGATAGAGATAACTGAGATAGGGTGAGTGGGGAAGAAAGCAAGAAAAGGACTGGGTAACAAAGAACTGATGTTTATGAAGTGCACAAAGAAGTTTTGCTTATGAAGCCGTGCTTAAAATCAAAGTCAAAACTCAAATGAGAACAAGTTTACAAAGACAGAAGAAAGGCAGAAGAATGAAATAAACAATGTGAATAAATACAAAAAAAAAGCAACACATATTTTTCTGATTCCCAGAAATAAGAGACCGAAACAGGAAGGAAGACCCGAAAGAGAGCACGAAAGGACAGGAAGTCTTCCTACCGAGTCACCCCGGCGGGAACGTCCGATCCAGCGCCACTGCTCTAGTGGCGGTCCGCCTGGCGCTCCCGGCCCCAGGGACGGCTCCCCGGCCCGCTCCTCCCCTCCCCCTGGTCCGATGACCCCTGACCCCTGCTGGACCACGGCTCTCTGGGGGAGACCCCCGCCGTCTTGTGGCCCCGGTCGTAGGAGGTGCCCAGGCGGAGGGAGTCAGCGCTGGGGGGCGTGTGGCGTCTCCAGGAGGCCGGGCTGTGCCGGGGATCCGGGATGGGGTCTGGGCGCTCTGGGGGCTAGAGTAGAGAATAAAAATAAGGTCTCAGTGGGAGTGTAAGTGTGTGTGTGTTATGGTGTCTGAAGGCCTTCAACACATCTTTCTTTGGCAGAGCTTAGTGACGCAAATTGTACACACAATTTTGATTGCGATTTCGATCTGTACATTTTCTATTTGAAAGTTTTCTTAAGGGGAAATTGGAAAGTTCTCAGTTACAAAGTGTTTTTTTTGGAGAGAAATGCTGAAAAATTGAATCAAAAATAATCGTTTGAATAAGCGTGATTTCAATATTAACCAAAATAATCATGATTATGATTTTTTTTTCCCATAATCAAGCAGCCCTAATACACACAATGTTATAACAAAAACCCTAATAATTATTATATCTCATGTGTGTGGAAATTAAGGAGGCAAAGGAAAACAGCACATGGCATTAACTCAGGCTGGGGTCTGTGTGCTCAGCAGTCTAGACTAGAGAACATGAATGAGGTCTTGATGATGCACAAGAGGGTTTCACACAATGCCACGCACATTCAGAGATGCCATCTCAGGTACTTTTTCCTCCACTGCAAAGAGAATAACAACAAGTGGTTGCTTGGTTCTCCTCAAATGTTTGGTAAAGAAGTACAAGATGGCGCTCTAAAATATATTGTATCAAACGGTATCAGTAATATGGGGTTCACACATCGCTGAGTCTGAAAGCGAAAAACGTTGTCATAGAAAATGTTTCACATTACTTTTCTGTCGTTTAACATAAGAGCAATTAGAAACATGCTGTTCATGTGAACTGGTTTGTGACAAAAGAAGATCAATGCCATGTGGATCTTTGCCAGAGGGAAATTTCCCCAACTCCGAAAAAACCCAAACATACCCCAAGCTGAGAGACATATAATTTGGTAAGTCGTCAAAGTTGCAAAACAAAATTCCCCAAGCAACTAGCATAGGGAGGGAAGGCTACATCAGTGCGTCCCCTCGAATAACCTCAATGACCCCACGAGTGCTTGGGGAAGGGAGAGCACTGGTTTTTAAGAACTGCTTCGATGACGAAGCAGTTCTTAAAAACACACAGAAGCAGCACTCTCCACTCCTGTAATTTCGGCTTCTTAAAACGCACCATAATTAGTGACAGTTGGTGGGTAGGACTTGGCTTCTGATGTCGGCTTAAGAACGCATTCTTGCTAATTGCCTTTAATGGAGCACTGCTGGACGGCCTGACTCGATCTCGCAGGGCGACAGACAGGAAATCCAGTCAGCACGGTTATGGTGCCAAGTGGGTGTGGTCGATTGTGTCACTTCCTGCTTCAGGGGAGGAAATGGCACGGGAGATTTGTCCTTGTACGGTAAGCTACCACGGCTGCGGGCTGTATTTGGTCTGTGGACTAGGCAGGCAGGACTTTACTGCTGAGGTTGATGCTATAGCGATGCTGAGCTCGGCCAATCCGTTCCTTAGTGTCCGTTTGTGTACCGGCTAGCATATTATTGTTCTAGAACAAGTGGTTTTGAATCTGTAGCACAATGTGATGTTGTAATGTAATGCAGAGGATTTTTCTCAGGACATTCAAAGTGATAAATGATGCCTTTAAAACACATTTCATTGCCATTCTTAACTTCTCCTTCAGAGCCTTTCACATGGCCAGGCAGAAATGACCCCATGTCCATCCGTCACACACACTACCATGCTCCAGTCACATTGCTCGCAGGTCATTTGTCTTGAGTCGCTTGGTGCTCCCAACCTCCTCCTAGACACCCCTGCGACCGCCATGCCTGCTCCGGCTGTTATTTCACCTTGGTACTTTCTTCCTTGCACTTCCTACTCTGTCAGGGTTACGTCAGGCTAAACGGTAAAAACCAAACCACAACGTCAAGCCCATAGCTTCACCTTGCTGCCGCCAGAGTTTTTTTTTTTCCGACCAGACGGAGAGAAAAGAAAAGAAAAGAGAAAGAGAAGAGGATGTTTTGGGTTCCCGTTCGGTCGTCCGGACCGGCTCCGCGGGTCTGGGCCAAACACAAGTTCACAGCCCATTCATGTTCAGCTTGAGGTTTTTTTTTTCCGACAGCAGCGCAGGGAAGGAAACACTACAATGCTGTTCTGTACAACGCCGGGAGGTGAGAAGAGACCGCTACATAAAGCACGTAGCCAGACCTGCCAGCGATATTCACAATGGACTTTGTGTGGCTTTTGGACAATATCCTTCATGCCCCGACATGGTTTGTGATACCGGGTGGGGTTGGGGTTGGGGGGAGTACCATTACCTTTGAGTTGATACTAAAGTGTGCTTCACTACCCCATAAAGGCTCAATGGAATAACATTAAAAATCTGTTATTCAGCAATCAATCAAAATGATCTGGCATAACAGATACCAGATCATTATTGCATTAGGAACAATAAGCTTTAATTTTTATCTTGAGCGGCTTTATGGTTCCCAAAGGAATTGGGTGTTGTTGTCTCCTAAATTACTATTGACTGATAGGGGGCCTTTCTGGGGGAACTTGAATTCAGGCTAGCCTGATGTTATTGCTTGCACTCACTGGGCTGTATTCGTCAGCCCAGTGTAAAAATGTTTTGTAAAAAAAAAAAAAAAAAGAACACTTGGTACTGCAAAGCATATGTAAAAAATATATGTACCGGTATATGCATTTTAAGAAAGATTGAATATTTTGGACTCTCTGGACTGGACCTGGATGAACAGCTTGTCTTTCAACACAGGAATTGACAGGGTGTATTGACAGGGACCAAGATCAGTGATGACAGGCCATTCTGAAGCTATCAAATCAAATAATGCTAACTTGCATATCAAGGATCAATCAAAGCCTGACCAATGTCAATCGAGAAGAACAGGTATAATGGTCAGTTTACGTGACCGATTGCATTTGGCTACATTTCTCTCTTATCAACCCCCTTACTTCAGATTAATAACGAAAAATCAGTGCTCGCAACCTTTGCCCTGCCATAATCACATTGTTATTTCCACACGCTTCCGTAACCAAAAACAAAGCCTAATAACAGTTACTCTTACTTATGTAAGACATTGCGATTCAAGCCACTGAAATATATTAAAATCGCAAAAACCACCAGATTTCAGAACCGGGTTCCAAGATGAGGTTTGGAGGAAGACTTTCTTCTTTTTTTTTTTTTAAAGCAACGATTTCTGTAGTGGAACTCTTTT
Organism: Melanogrammus aeglefinus; assembly: GCA_900291075.1. Classification (NCBI taxonomy): domain Eukaryota; kingdom Metazoa; phylum Chordata; class Actinopteri; order Gadiformes; family Gadidae; genus Melanogrammus; species Melanogrammus aeglefinus. Next base: position 485,914 of record OLKM01000100.1, read on the forward strand.
CACTGAAGCGTACTTTGATTATTATGTCGGTTCGATGGAGCGGCTAGTTCCCCAAGTCTCTGAGGTTTGTGGAGGAACAGTATTTTTCAGCTGCACCACAGCGGCGATGTTCCCGGTAATCAAGCCTGGAAAGCCCCGGATGTCAGCGAGAGCCAACGACAGATTGACATCGAGTGGAAGTGAAGGCGTAGTGAAGTCGGGGCACCAGTTCATCTGCTAACAGATGGTAGAGCTCTTGAAGACTGGAACCTGGGCCGCGGGCCAAGTGATGATTTCGTAAAACCCCCCATAGTCTATCGTTATTTAGGAGCACCAGGGGAGAGGGGGTGGTGAAGGATGGACGAGATGGAGGTGGGGTAAGGGGATAGATAGACAGTGAGGCCCATGTCTGTGAGTGGATCTTCACGTGCTTGAGTTTAGGCCTCTCTGCATCTATTAGGTAAAATATCGGGTATCCATTTAATTACGATGCCAACAGTATAACTAGCCGGAATAGGAAAATGAGACAATAATCAAACCTAAGAATATGATAAATATAACCATATAGGTAGAGATATACTTTATTTATACCCTTGGGGATAATTCAGGTGTCCAGCAGCTCACAAAGGCAACTATAGATTAGCGACAATACACAATTACTTAAAAGAAAAGAAAGCAAGACGGATTCACAGCCTTACAGTCAGTCCTGTGTACACGGTGGAGCAATACAGTTACTCTCTTGTTGTAAATTGCAATTTACAACAAGGTCAATTCCTTTGGCTGTAGTTCTCAGTCTTGGAAACTACAGCTTTTCCAAAACTCCTTGTAAGGGCTTTGAAAGCACGGGGTGTGCACCAAACATTAACATGACCACAGACCTTTACTTGACCCGTCCAGAACAAAAAAATCCCTGCTCTTCCATCAGAGCAGCAATGACAAACTGAATGTTGGCAGGACGGGGTGGGAGAGACCAGGCGAAGGCTAATGAAAGTAAAATGAAGGAAAGACAATCCGAAGGTCGAAGGTCAAAAATCACAAGGTAAAGTTACAGACCCCCAGCGGTTTGAAGGTCAACATTCTGTGGCAATAACGTGAGTGTTTGGGGGGGGGGGGCATGTTCCCTCCCATGTCATTTTTACAATTGGTCGCCTTGCTTAAGATATGAGGCCCAAGCTCTAGACCAAGGGCCAGTATCCCGGTATCCATCGTTTGATTAATGCCTGATTGTCATAACCACGTTGATTTCTTGAGTGTGTCGAATGTTGCAACCTAATGTCACTTAATAGCAAAGACCATTCACATTTAGGGCATTTAGCAGACTCTTTTCTCCAAAGCGATTTACTACAAGTACATTTGTCATAAGAAAGTGAACAAATATATCGCTGTCAGAAAAGTAAGGATGTTTATAGAACCAAGTGCAACGCACTAACAATCGCTAGGTTAACCCATTTCCCGTACACAGCGATAGCTAGGATGAGAAGCTACATAACCAGGTACTATAACTAAACACGACACAATAAGTGCCTACATTAAGTGCCAGGATGTACAACATACAGCAAGTAGGAGGAGGGGTTGGACAGGGTGTCTATGCTGCAGAGCCTAGGTGACCTCTGAACAGGTGAGACCATCAGTGATGTAGGTCAAGGGGGGGGGGGGGGGGGGGCTGTGCAGTGAGAACCTGACAGACCACCAGAGCCAGCCAGCTAGTGGCTGACCATGCAGCCCTACATGGCTTTGTTGTAGAAAACAGCTGATTCCAATAACGGCGCCTCTTGCCCACACATTGTGACCTCTCTGCGCCTTTAAATGACGATATCACAACAGGCGCTGCTTTTAAAAAAAAAAAAAAGCCAGGACACCACAAGCATGACCGCGCACAGGGAAAGAAACAACAGGGGCAGAGCTTTGGTTTTGGTTAGGAGTCTGGCTAGTGGCTGGGTGAAAGCAGGACATTTTGTGTTTTTGTTCTAAATTGTACCAATTAATGTTTTACCTCAAGAAGTCTTCTCACAAGACTACAGTGACGGACGTCTGGGGCCGACGAAATATCAACCTAACACTGGAAAGAACAGTCTCTGCACTTACCGGTCATAGTCTGCCTCACCTTCAATGTCTAATCAGGCATTGCATAGCAACTAAAACTATTATTGAATGAAAATAATCATCGTCATATCCCTTGGCCCTGAAACCGTCTTCTTGGAGTCATTGGAGAAGGTCGCCAATGTCAATCCCTAACCACACATTTAAATGTGATGAAGACGAGATAAAAACATATGAAACAATCTTTCCAGGCAATGCTGAGTACGACGGAGTCTATGCTTATATATTATATCCTACTGATCCTAACAATTTAGGCACGGTCTAACATGAATAAGCCGCCCACTGGGCTAACGTGCTTTTGTTTGACAAACTTAATACTAGGAGACATCGAAGTTAGTGGTGTTGCCAATTCCCAACTCATGTCTTTCTTAACCTCTTTCCCCCCCCCACGGGAAAAATATAAACTCAATTGAATAAAAGAAACCCATAAATAACACCTAGTTGAAAAAATGAAAATGCAACGGAGCCGAAGTTAGATGGAGCACAATGTCCATCTGTGTGTGTGTGTGTGTGTGTGTGTGTGTGTGTGTGTGTGTGTGTGTGTGTGTGTGTGTGTGTGTGTGTGTGTGTGTGTGTGTGTGTGTGTGTGTGTGTGTGTGTGTGTGTGTGTGTGCGCGTGTGCGCAAAAGCAACGCAGCCTGCCTCTGGACCTAGACGACTAATGTGCTGGCATTCTAAAATACAAGAGAGCTATTTTCTTCTCTTTGAGGTTTCCCTAACCTTTTCTCCCTGTTAAGGTCTTTTTCATTTCCAGCCTCCCACATATTTTCTTCTCTCTTTTTTTTTTTTCTTTCCTTCTGAGTCCCACCCTGTTTCTCTCTTTGTGCTTAGCAGGGCAGCGGGAGAGGAACTTACAGAACTGCTGTGCTAAGCTGCAAGTCTCAGGGTCTGGCGAGCAGGGGGAAAAAAACACAAGCTGGGGCCAAAGTGGACACACCAGTAGCGAAAACACTGTGACTGTGCTCTTTCCAGACTACTAATCTTCCCATGCTCAATTGTTGGCAGATTGGGAATGATAATTCCTTCAATTATGGAGATATTTCTGCCTCTTTATTTTTCTTTTTTTTCCCCTTTCCTGTACTCAAAATGTACAGCTTCCAGCTCCTGATGACTGCTTTGGCTAATTCCTTTTCGAGTGCAGGCCTTTTAAATAACCATTCATCAGTACGTTGCAAAACACTGCTCTTTGTTCTAATGCAGAGCCAGACATGTTCATTAACCCATCACTCAAAGAGGCAGACACTGCGCTGATTACGGAACGATTCTTCCATGGAAGCAGGGATCAGTCTGTTAAGCTTTGGTTTGATTAAAAAAAACCGATGTGCTTAACTGCCCAAACACCACATGGGATAGTCCCAACATAGGAGGAGGTTCATCAATTTGTTCAGGAAGTGACTGAATGCTGCGAAGCATATGCTCAGACAGCAGCAAACACTGCATTTAAACATGATGTGCCCATGTGCGCATTTAGCAGAAAGGATTTGTGTGAGAACATAGATAACCTTCAACATCAGACTCATCAGTGTATCCATTTCCCCCTTGCCAGGGCATATAGAGAGACAAGATAAAGCTCAGCTGTGTATTTGACAGAAGTGTTCAATATGACTTTGATCAAGCAAAATCCAATGTTCACTATTTATATGCATTAATGTGATTAAGGCCCAATCCCATTTCTACCCCTTACCCCTTCAAAGCAAGGGGGAGGGGGAAGGGGAAGGGGAAGGGTTAAGGGGTAGAAATGGGATTGGGCCTAAAGCTCCAAAATCCTCCCTCTCGGTTGTTGTCCACTTACCGCGGGTTGTGAGAACGACCGGCCCCATGTCTGGGAGCTGAGGGGCTCGTGAGCGATGGCTCTGCCCAGCCCGGCCACCTCTAAGGAGGGGGACGTGGAGCTCTTGAGCCGGCGGGCTCCAGGATCCTGGGCCTCTCTGGTGCCGGGGGCATGGTTTATCTTTCGCATATACAGCTGTGAAATAGTTAAAAAGTGTTGTTATCATAGATTCAAAATGTGTAGCAAAAATAGGGCTGTGCAATTAATCATATTTTGATGTTTTTTGGGTCTTTGTTTTTTTTTGGGTCAAACAATCTTTTTTTTTTTTTAGTTGTTGATGATGTTTTATATAAATCGCAGAACAGCTAGATACATATTTTACATTATTTTCGTTTTATTATTTTCATTTTGTGTAATTTTCTAAAGGGGAAATTTCAAAGTTCTCAGTTACAAAGGTTTTTCTTGGGAGGGAAATGCTGAATAAAGGCGTCGTGTTTTAAAACTTAAATATGCCGTGTCTCACATCAGCGGGTGACCCCTTGGCTCCCTTGTGCGCTGTCCCGCCAGCGCTGGCGCCCGTCCTGCCGTTCCCCGTCTCCTCTGCGTCCAGGAAGCTGTGGGCCCTGTAGGCCTTCCACGTAGCCACCTCCTCGTCCGAGCCTCCTCCTCCGCCGCCGAAATCACTGCGCCCCAGGGGACTCGTCTTTCCCCGAACGCAGGGGTCAGTGGACGCAGGGCTGGGGCTGAGGGCTAGCCGGTTCCTCGAGGTACTCCTCACCGTCACGTGCCTCAGGTCCTGCAGGTTGTCGTCCTGCAGGGGCAGGCCGTACGTCTGGCTCCTCCAGCTGCTGAGCGGGGCGGCGGGGGTTCTGCCCTCGAAGCCCGACTCGGGGTCGTAGCTGAAGTTCGCCGGGGTGGAGTTGACGATGGCGGTGGAGATGCTTGGGCCTTCCGGGGATAGGAGGCTGAAGGCGCTGCGGTGGGAGAGGGGGTGGCTCGTGGAGGTTGTGTCAAGCCTGGAGGTGGTCTCCAGCCTGGAGGTGTCGTAGAGGCCGGACCTGGAAGGGAGCAGGTCTTCTGGGCCGTGGTCGTCGTAGTCCGGGCAGGTGCGTAGCGGGATGTCACTCTTGGGGATTGAGATTTCGTACGGTATGGAGATGCTGCCACGGTGCTCCATGCTGGGGCCTGATAGTGATTCACATAAATAGGATCTTTATTCAAGTTCTTAATAATTATATTACTAATTAATACATTTAGAAGAAATCAGTTTTAAGTTCAACTTTTAAGACTAATTCGTTTTTTTTTATAATCATTTGCAATATTCACTGTTCAAGGTCCAGAATTGAAGGCACAGTTGAGAGAATGCGTTGTGACATACCTATGAGGATGTTACTAGTCGAGGTGTGTCGCTCCCTGCCCGACATGGGCTCACTGGACACACTGCTGCTGCGACTGCTGGTCCTGGAAGAGCCGGGGTCATTGGGGTAGATGGTGATGCTGCTGGTCATCTTACCGGCGGCGGCAGCGGTGATCGCCACGGGCTTGGTCGAGATCTTGGGTTTGCCGTTGGTGGCCGACGCCTCTGACATCATCACCTCCTTCCTGTCGCTCTCGACGATGGCCGGCTTGATGACGGCCTTGGACCTCAGCGCCTCCCGCGGGCTGCACGTCCGGCGGATGTCGATGCCCGACGGGGTGTGCGCAGGCTCGGGGAGACCCCCGTCGGCCGGGGGCGCTCGGCTGTGGAGCTCCTCGTCGAAGGAGCTCCTGGTGGAGGAGCCCTCCGAGGGGGGGTCGCGGACGCCAGAGTACCGGGGGTACCTGGGGGTGGCGGTCCTGGTGCTCCCCGGGGTCACGGTGGACGCCTCGGACCCCCGGTCGGGATCGGACCGCCTCGACCCGGTGGACTCCGTCTCGGAGGCGGAGGAGGAGTGACCCCCTTCTGACCCCTGGTCGCCGGGCAACAGTGGCGTGACTTGGGACCTGTAAGCGGTGTAGGATCCGTTGGCCTTCGACGCCAAGAGGGGGACAGTGACGGACTCCTTGACCGCGTCCAGATCCTGATCGGACGCAAAGATAGAGTCCTTGTCCTGGGAGGAGACGCTGTTGGCTTTGCCGTCAGAGTGGTTGGACTCGGTGTCGCTGCCGCTGCACAACTTGGACCGCGTCTCCAGTTTGTTCTTCTTGCTCTCTACCTCGGCCTCCTTCTTGGCGCTCTTCCAGTGCTTCTGATCATTCACTGCTGGGGGGTAGCGGCTTAAGACCGAAGGCTTCTTGCCTTCACCGGAGGACGCGCTTCCGGAGGCGCCGCGGGAAGCCCCTTCTCTTGCCCTCTCAGCCATTGCTCTTGCGGTTTCTCTCACGCCGTTATCAGAGGGGGTGGTCGTCGGGGTCTTTGGCGTCCTCCTGGTTTTGTGTGCGGGACTGGCGGCTCTCCTTCCGGCGTTAGTCGAGCTCTCGTCTGGGTGGCTCGGCTCTCTGCTCCGCAGCCGGGTCTCCCTCCTGTGCTGAGGAGACAGCTCCCGGTTCTTGGCTTTAGGGGAGCTGGGCTCCGAGGGGGCTGCGGCGCTCCTGTACTTGGGCTTCTCGAGCCTGAAGCCCCCCATGACGTTGATCTCTTCGTTCTCAGCCTTGCCGTTCTCGTGGACTTTGGCAGGGGTTTTGGGGCATGGGTTGGGGTTCCTGTTGCCGTGGCTACGGCCATTATTACCCGTGTCCCCGTTAGCGCAGAGCTGCGTCTGCAGCTGTTCCACCTGCTCACGCCCAGTTGTCGCGCTCTGGTGCACTCCACCTGGAATCTCTCCTGGAGCTCTCCGTTCTTGGACTCGGAGTTCTTAAGGTCCGCCTCGACGATCTCCAGTTGTTTGAGGCGGTTCTTTAATCTCTCCACCTCCTGGCTCAGCTCTTTCACCTTGTTGTCCTCCTCCCTCTGACCTTCTAGGCCGCTGTTCTTCTCGTTTCGTAGGCCGACGTTGTCCTCCGAGGACTTCAGGTAGTCCAGGCTTCGTTTGCGTTGGTTCAGCCGGCTGTTGACAAGGCCCCCGGAGAGTTCGTCCTCGATGCACGACTTCCTGAAGTCCCCGTGTCCGGGGTCTGCCGCTTTCCTCTGATGTTCCACTTTTTCCGTCAGCTTCAGAATGGTCTTCTCGTTGTCCCTCTGGCTCTCCAGTAGCCTCTTGCGCTCGCTCACAAAGGTCTGGGTGAAGCCTTTGAGTTTGTCCAACTCGGCGGCCAGGGCCTGCTCCGCCTTGTCCAGCCTCACCTCAGACGACTCCATCTCCTTCAAACGGGCCTTGAGGGTGTCCAACTCAGATGAGAGCTTCTTGGTGAGGTTCTTCTCCTCGTTGAGGCTGAGACACAGCTGCCTACAGTCTGACTTGCTTTTTCCGAACGCTTCCTCCAGCTTCTCCAGTTCGGCCATCCGCCGCTGCAGACGTTCGACCTCAGCCTTCAGCTGCTGGGTGAGGCTCTCCTCCTCCTCCAGTTTCTCCCGGACTGTGCGGCAGAGGTCCTCGCACTTGCGAACCTCCTCGTCCTTCCCTTGGATCTTCAGGAGCCTCTTCCTCAGAGCCTCCGCATCGTCCAGCAGTAAGGAGTTGCTGCCTTCCGCCTGTATGATCTTGTCCTATGGTAAAGGGGAAGCGATTAATTGATTTTAAATACGCAGCATCTTATTATAACTATCCACAAAGTTCTTTATGAACATCAATCTCCATTTCTGGAGGAGAAGATACACATACACACTTATAGATTTGCAGATCGACTGGCCAGAATGCACAGGTGTAAGAAAAAAACGACATTATCTAAAACAAAATCCAGTCAGTTGTTCCCGGGGTTGGGCCCTAACTGGACAGAATTTATGTAGAGCTTCTATCCAAAGGCAACCTGCCGGTTACCAGCCAACCCGCTCTACCTCCTGAGCTACTGCCGCCCACCAGACATCAAAGTACTAACCTGCAGCTCGACCAGCTCGTCCTCGGACTTCTGCAGCTTGTTGGTGGCCTCCTCCAACTCGTCCAGCCGTCGGCCGAGGCTCTGCAGCTTATGCCGCAGGTGGCGGTTTGTCATGTCCTTGTGCTCAGACATGGTGGGTACAGAGTTGTCGATGCGCGGTCTTGATTTCTGATCAAAGTTATTTGGCAAGGTTTTGGAGAGCCAACATTTGTGTTGGTAGTAGCAGCAACAATCCTTGGTGTCCTGGTTAGAAGATGAAGGAAGGGAGATGTTGGTTCTTCACAATGGGGGCCCTTCTGTCTGTTTGTTGTCTTCTTGTAGCGTCAAGGGACAACAGTTGGGTTTTGAGTTGGGGAAACCATCATCTGCAGGAAGAAGAGAAGAACAACCGGTCAGTAAGTCGTGTCAAACTCACTCTAGAGCAGGAATGAGTACAACACAGCACACAAGAATGATGAGGAGAGGAAGAGAGAGACAGAGGAAAAGAGAGAGATGATTCAACAGATGGTGTCACAGTTATGCTTGATTACCATGACACAAGCAATTAGCGTGGGTTAAGAGATGGCAAGATTGACACAAATACTGTACAAACTTAATGGAACACACACACACACACACACTCGCCCTCGCTCACTATCTCTCATGCACGGTAAGTAAGAATAAAGTACTGAACGACCGGAAACAAGTCAACAACAAATGATGTCACCAAATAAATAGAAATCAAGACGATGTGATTGTCATCCCTCATTAACTGGGGTCAACTATGTCTCAAACAATGGTCAAGTCAAAAAAAGGCCTTGCCCTTATTCTCCTCCCAGGCATAGGCTCACTTAGAATCAGATGCACAATTCTGGCTTTAGAGTGAAGGGGGAGCCAGACGGAAGAGAGAAAACATGTAGCATTTAACGCAGAAAGACGGCAGTTGGGTGGTTGAACCCAGGACATCTACGAAGCAGCACCAGGCACCTTCATAGTATATTGTGCATTCATTTAGCTCTAGCTAAAGCTATTTAAAAATTGTGCAAGTCTTTGAGTAGGCTAGTCCCTCTAAATAATACCGCTTCCATCATGAATTTATTAGATTGCCTCTTAATTTCTATTCAATAACAAACCACATTGTTAGTAGTCATTTTTGGATGATTCGGTGAGTCGAAAAGCATGATATGAAGTAGCAATGCATTTAAGATTTTAGGTTAATTGGAATGATACAACAAAAAATGAGGTTAATATAATCTTTCACTCATTTTGGGAAACCACATAGCACTGCGTGCATGCAAACCTCAACAAAAAAACATAACGTCTTCTTGTTTCTATTTTGTTATTCAAATCATTGTGTTCCACCTTCACTTTTTGTAGGACCCACAGAGAGAGGGGGGGTTGTGCTGTGTGCGCGCGCACATACAATTGTGTTTGTGTGTAAAGGATTTTATATCAACCTATTGATACTGACAGGGCCTGCCCAGACTTGCTGACATCAGCGAATCTCAATGACACGCGGCTCCCCTCTCTCTCTCTCGATACACACACACACAAAGCAGCTGTCCCCATGGCAACCACGACATCACAGGGGCCCCCCCCGGTCACAACACTATTCATCATCAACCAGGTGGAGGGCATGCAATGCTTATTGCGATAAACGCTGTTACATTTCCTTTTTGACCGGCCTTGTAAACATGGCCACCACGGCGGGTAAGTTAGCGTCCCGAGTCAGCCTCAAAGAGAACATATGCTCGGCATACATGCTGAATACTGTATGTCCACCGCCCGTGGAGGAAACAGGATTTCTGTGAGCATGGGAACGGAGATCATTAGGCATTCAAAAGAAAAACTGCTTGGCGGTCAGACTGCTAAGCAGTTTCACCTCATGCATGATTCAGGTTCTGGATCAATTCCTGGCCCCCGTGTTTATGTCCCTGACCGACCCCCCTATTCCCCCACTGAGCGTTGAGAGGTATTGACCGAATGGGATGGGGGGGGGGGGGCATAACGTCTGTCTGCAACCAGCAGCTCTCATGGTTCCCTGAGAGAGGGGCAGCCTCTGCACACTGCACGTCGCTCTCTTCTCCACCAACACCCCCATCAGACAGTCTCCTCTCTGGGGTCCTCATTCGCAGTACTCCAGTCATCAGAGACACATTCATGTTTAATTCATCGATGGCTTCAAGCTTATCTCTTTTCTAAAAGACTGAAAGGAATCTCCATCTGACGCCATGTCTTTTTTAGCAGATGCTTTTATCCAAATCAACTGACAATTTTGTCATAAGAAAGTGAAACAATATATCATGGTCTTGATCATGAACATGACTTCATATATATATACTGTATATATATGAAGTAACGTTTTTTGGCCTCTAAAAAAGATCAACAAGGGCTCTTGGATAGAAACTAATTAACTCAACTGGTGCCTTGTTTGTAGAAACTTTTTATCTCCCTGGTATACACACGAACATGCTTCAATGTACAGCCCCAACTTGTTATTTTGGGGTACTTCCCGTGAAGCTTCATTCAATGTCTTTTCATTTGGTGCCGAATCCTCAACTGGCTAACCCGCAATACATTTAAAGACTTGTTGAACACGGACCAAGGCAATAAGCTTTAAGAGGCAATATGGCAATGATTATTTTACATACGAAAACAGCACAATGTGGAATCAAAGCATTTGGCCCCAGAGTTTTAATTATTTTCCACTTTAATGAGGTCTGGTGGTTTGGAAGTGTTGAGAGAGTACATGATGTAGGCAAAATAAAGCAAGACGTCTCAAAGAGAGCAACGAAGAGTCAAAAGACCAATTAAAATACTTTTTTTAAAATGGGTGTTGTTGAAAGGGACCACTGTCCACATTTAAAGCAGTTCAACACCTTAGTCAATGAACCGCTTTTGTCCGAAATCGGTGGATCCAACTATGCCTTGTTTAATGAAGAATAGGGTGAACTTCTCTCGCTCAATTCCCATAAAACTGAGTTGTGTCTGCCATCAAAACTATCCAACCTGCCCTGAACAACCAACCTCCAGAGGAGTAACATGCCTCGAAACAATGTCTGTCCGTCCGTCCATATATCTACGCGTGTTGTTAGAATTTACCCACACTGTTTCTTGGATCCCTGATAGGACCACGACATACTATAGCAACAGGTTTAACTTGTTAACTTCTTAATAGCTCTCCAAATGCAACGCAGGTGGGGCCTCATGTCCTGGTTGGCAACTTGGCGTCTCTGCTGCTGGTTGGGTACAGCTACGCCCTCTCTCGCTCTCACTCTCTAGTTTGTTTGCTTTCTTACTATGCCAGATATATTCCATGCGCTCTGGTTCAGTCTCTCTCTCTCTCTCTCCCTCTCTCCCCCTCTCTCTCTCTCCCCCTCTCTCTCTCTCTCTCTCTCTCTCTCTCTCTCTCTCTCTCTCTCTCTCCCTCTCCCTCTCCCTCTCTCTCTCTCTCCTCTCTCTCTCCTCTCTCTCTCCTCTCCTCTCTCTCTCTCTCTCTCTCTCTCTCTCTCTCTCTCCCCCTCTCCCTCTCCCTCTCCCTCTCCCTCTCTCTCCCTCTCTCTCCCTCTCTCATATATATACACACACATGCTCCTAGGGAGCGGCTGGGCGCACTAAAGGGACTCCGGCAAAGGGCCGGTGCTTGGCCAAGGCCATCAACATACCTGGTTCCCCTCAGGCCAGAGCCAGGAGCCTCGCGAGCTACCTTCAGATGGCATGCCAGGGCAGGGAGAAGTGGGGTGGTTGGAGGAGGGGAAGGAGAAGGGGTTCAGGGTGAAGTGTAGTTGGTGTAGGCGAGAGGAGAAGTGCAGGAGGGAGAGGTGGAGGATAAATGGAGTTGGTGGAAGAGGAGAAGAGACGTTGGTTGAGGAGGGATAAGGAAGCAGAGAGAAGGAGAAAGGGGGGGGGGGGGGGGGGGGTTGTGAGAAATCAAGGCGGGCATGATTACTGTAAGTAATGAAAATTAGGTCCGAGAGAAGAAGTGGACCGAAAACAGTGAGACAGAAGACAGAAAGTGGGAAACACGAGAGCCAAGCTTTTTCCCTTTGGCTGCTTTTCTTCCACTCCTCCATCCCAGGATTCTCCAGTGAAACCCCCACACACACACACACACACACACACACACACACACACACACACACACACACACACCACACACACACCACACACACACACACACACACACACACACACACACAAAAACACACCTCGCCAAGCGTCCCGGACTAGTGACTGCAATTACAGGATGCGTGCATGCGTGGCACACAATCAAAAGGTGTGTGTGGCTGTTTGGGCAAGAACAGGTTTGAGGAAGAAATGGGGGCGGGACGATGAGGAACGAGTAGACTAGAGAGAGGCTGTGGAGGAGGTGTGATGAACCTCAACCCGTGTTCTTCACTGTGTCAAGTACGGGGAAAAACCTGGAAGGAGGAAGGGCCAGAACGCCTTGTTGAAACAATTACAGAGCTACCAGAACACCGCCAAAACCTCTGTCTGTCTGTCTGGGCAAAGAGCAAACTTTATTTTACTCTTTGTGTTAAACCTGCTGTTTGTACCGAGTACGACTCAACAAGACAATACCGACATTGCATTGTCAATCAGCGTGCTTGTTACTTGATTATTACACTTAGCAGACAGATTTTCTGCCAAGACTCTTCTAAGAAAAGATTCACCTGATGAGCAATCCCCTTGATGAAAATCAAAACAGCCAAGTCAAACTACTTTGTGTAGAATTGTTAAATAATAAGCATGCATCGCATGCCATCAGCTGCTGTTCCGGCACCTTCTGCTTATTCTAATCTGGACAGGTCTTCCACGGTCCGTAGTTTGAGAGGCCTTCCACGTAGGGATGCAGGATAGAGATCGAGCAGCGAGCGCTGGACGTTTGAGGAGATGCTGTGCTCCCAGGTGGGAATGTCGCGGCTGTGGGGCTGGAGAACCAGAGGTTCCTTGGGGGGGGGGGGGAGTTAACCAGACGTGCCAACAACAGGAGTAAGTGGATAATAGGAGTGAGACAGAGCGAGAGTGAGAGAGAAGCAGGTAGGGTTAGGACTCTTGACTCAAGAAGCCTACAGGTGGACAACATTGAGGTTTGAACACAGATCCTATCGGCAGGATAGGCTAACCACTTGCCTATCCTGCGACCTAAAAGTCCTCCAAGTGACAGGAGGAGAGAAGTGAGTCCCAGAAAGAGATAGAGTAGATATATTCTGGTCTCGGCGCCAACAATACCAATGGGGTTTGGAAGTGCTGAAGAGGTCGGTGTTCTTTTTCCCCCTGCTGCTCATGCACTCACCCAAACACACACACACACAGCAAGTTCACAATCATACACTATATCATTAGGGCTCTAGCCACTCTTCCTGCCTTGCCGATGCTTCCAGTACATTCTGTTCTCTTATAAAGAAAGACACAGAGAGAAATATTGTCCCTTTCTAGGCTTGCACTTGACATTACCTTGGAGTGTGCAATAGAGTTATAAACAATGGTTAATAGGGGGACTTGTCCCCAGCTCCATGGAGTAGGTCATTGCCAGTGTGTTTAGTGAATACATAACTGACACTGACAAGTGTGCGTGTGTTTGTGTTTGTTTGTGTGTGTGTGTGGGCGGGGCATCGTTAGCCACAAGATGGTGGAGAGGCCTGACGCTTGCCCTGCATTCTTTACTTTTTCCAAGAAAGGGAAAACCGGCGTTCCTTAATGTTCGGTTTTTTTAGTTTCCTGTGTGCAGTCATGTCTTTCCTTTTCCCTTTTTCGTGTGTTTTTTTTTTTACTTGCTTTGAGTTGCGTCTGGAAAAAGTACAGCCATGTGGCATCTCAGCAGAAGAAGGCCTTAGGAGAAGCCAATTAAACAAATAACAAAAAAACAAATTAATATTTGACATAAAGTATTATGTATATAAAAAAGAGGAAAAAAATACAATGCCTTTGCGTTACTCGCATAACATCAACAACGAATCACATTTCTTGTTAAAAAAAAATCCATACTTACTTACTCCTTTCTAACAACTTTCTGGTACAATGCTTAACACGCAAAGTACATCCTTCCCAGTTTGAGTTCATGGTTGGTTATTGTGCCTCTGGCCAGTTCTTTCCAAGAACAACAAACATTTCTAAGAACCGTTTCTCTTCTTGGGTTTTCAAATAGCAATACAGAGAACAGCGAGCCTTATATTTTTGTTTTGGTTTGTCAAAGAACCAAAAAGAGAGGGAAAGAAAGGAGATGCCAAAACAAAATGAGAGAGGAGAATAGATAAAAGAAGAGTTGACAGGCGAGGCCACAACAGGGCCAGTGTGGCACAGCAGAGGCTTTGCACAGGGCCAGAACAGGGCCAGCAGAGGGCCAGAACAGGGACAGCAGAGGGCCAGAACAGGGACAGCAGAGGGCCAGAACAGGGCTAGAGCAGGGCCAGAGCAGGGCCAGAACAGGGCCAGCAGAGGGCCAGAACAGGACCAGCAGAGGGCCAGAACAGGGCCAGGACAGGGCCAGCAGAGGGCCAGAACAGGGCCAGCAGAGGGCCAGAACAGGGCCAGAAGAGGGACAACAAGGGCTAGCAGAGGGCCAGAACAGGGCCAACAGATTGTTAGAACAGAGGCAGAACAGGGCCAGCAGAGGGCTAGAACAGGACCAGAAGAGGGCCAACCAAGTGCTAGCAGAGGACCAGAACAGGGCCAGCAGTGGGCCAGCATAACGTTTCTGAGGTTGGGGCTTGGCCCTACATGACCTTCACTTTAAATAGAGCGCTGCAGTTGTTTTTCAGCTACTTGTATATGCCACACTAAAAGAGCTAAAATAGCCAAATACTGATCAGCCTGAATCCCTGTGTTTTGTTCGTACCCCTTGACTATACCCTCTTATAACTCCCAGCCGCTCTAACCTAACCCTAACTATGTACCCCCCTCGTATATCCTGTGTTATGCAACCCAACTCTCCCACCGAGTCTTCTTTGACGGTGCCCCCCACTAGAATGAATACTTCCAGTAAACAGAGCAGAGGAAGTGGGTCTCTCTAGGCTGCGGCAGAGTGGTTTCCAGGGTAACATCCCCCCCACCCCCCCTTCTCTCCCTAAAAAAAAGCTCATTGGTCTAGATATGGAGTCTTGTTATTTGGAGGCTGTGACTATCTAACCCCGGCCGTCCTACCCCGCTTCCTTACTTACTCGCTCAGTTTCCTCTCACGCCCACTGGTAAGACAACAGCAACAACAATATCAAGCAAACAGGAAAGAGCTGGGTCAAGTTGGCAGGACAGTGAGGGGCGGAAGAGCAGGGAAGTGGAGAGAGGAGAGAGGAGAGAGAGAGAGAGAAGAGAGGAGAGAGAGAGAGAGAGAGAGGAGAGAGAGAGAGAGAGAGAGAGAGAGAGAGAGAGAGAGAGAGGGAGAGAGGAGGAGAGAGAGAGGAGAGAGAGAGAGAGAGAGAGAGAGAGAGAGAGAGAGAGAGAGAGAGAGAGAGAGAGAGAGAGAGAGAGAGAGAGAGGGGATGCATTGTGTTCTGCTGCCTGTACTAGTGAGTGTATAAGAGGTGGCCAGTGAAGATGGAAGAGCACGCATGCACGCACGCACGCACGCACGCACCTTAACTAGGTGTTAATATGTGTTGTTAGGATCAGTAGAATATAGTATTACATAAGCATAGACTCTGTCGTACTCCTCTACACTTCTCCACTGACTCAAAGAAGACGATAAACATGGAAAGGGGGGATGACATTGATTATTTTCATTATTATAATGTTTTAGTTGCAATGGAATGCCTAATTACACACAACATTGAAGGTGAAGCAGGCTATGACCACACACACACACACACACACACACACACACACACACACACACACACACACACACACACACACACACACACACACACACACACACACACACACACACACACACACACACACACACACACACACACACACACCTCTCTTCATAACCTAAATGTGGACTTTTCCAACCGACTGAGCGGATCTCAAAGTCCTAGGAGCCACTAGTCCCGATCCAAGGCCTGGAGGCTGGGAAGGAGGTGGGGTGGAGGTGGAGGTGACGGGACCCTGAACACTTTAAAACCCATCAGCACCCCGTAGTATTGGAGCCGGTGGTTCTGGAGAAACTCTAGCGAGCTGGGAAAGGAACGCTGTGCCCCGTTGGAGCTAACCCTGGACTGTTTCTATGCTCTGTATCCCAACCAGAAGTATGGTATGGCTATTGAGAACCCAGTGTATGGATTGTCACGTGGGAATGACAATGGCCAATTTGGAGCCACACTAACCGGTCTTCAAAACAAATGCCATTGCTGCAAAAGTAAAGTGTGACGAGTTTGTGAAATAAGAGTTCAACTGACGCTACAACACGTACAGTACATTTTCACGCCGTCGACATTACTTCGTCCATGTTTACTTAGTCGTTCTAGATTAGAGGACGTCCGCCATATTTGTTTGCACTCAAGACAATTTGAACAATTTGTGAGAGCTTCTGATTTAATAACCAGAACTATGTTGTTTGGGAATGGAATCGGTTAGTGTGTGGTGTGCTGCTTTGGTGGACTTCATCACACACTTAATGACCAGTCATCTAGTGTTTGTCAGGGCATAAGTAGACTTTTCTTGCTCAAAATATGGCCTAGGTGGTAACTTTGTATTAAGGCAACAGCAGTCGGTCGGGCGTTACTGCCACTGTCGATAATTAATATGTTGTCTTTGTACAGTTATACAGGAAAGTTGGGTGCAACACGCCCAATGTTTCCCACGCTATATTAGGTCCCGATCGTGTGCATGAGCACATTTAACGACCATGAGCAAGGTGAAGGGGAACTTTAGTACTTTAGTACAAATTCCACAAACCAACCTGTAGTATCAAGGTGTCGTCTCATTATTATACATAGGTATGCCTTAAATAGTACTCCCTTAAAAAGGCTCTCTGATTAATGTGCCAATAATAATCAATCACATTCTTGGAACATTCATTCGTACCGTAACCCGCTCTGTCAAGGAGACTGTATGTTTGCAAAAAACAATCTCCTCCAATCTTAACGATTGTTCAGGTATTCGACGAACAGCCTTTGGGTATTACAAATGCCAATGATGCTGAGTGACTTGTCATAAAAAAAAAAGAGTGGATCCTACTAGGTTGCACGCCAAGCCTTAACTGCATTGCGGTGGGTAACGGCCTTGACGTAGTTCGGTAGGCAGAGACCAAGGCACACAATGGTGCGACTCCTGAGCTTATAGATTGTACCACTTCACCGTCATTGATAACCCTGGAGTTGTAACATCAACACATGTGTAACAGAAAGAGAGGGTAAGATAGAGAGAGACAGGGAAAGAGTAATTCACAAGCATGTCTCTGACGGATGTTGGACTAGAGGACATCATTTCCACTCACTGGCTGGGGGTTGGGGGGAGTGGGGGTTGGGGGGGGTTCTGCTGTAGGGAGCCGCTGAGCCCTCAAGAGCTTTGGGGAATTGCTGTTAGTCACATCTATTTATCGCACATTTAGTAACCAGAGAAGGACCTGATTCATTGAGATAACATTTTGTATTGTTTGACTGTGGCCTGGGCGAGCACCATATATAGTTTCAGAAAACGATTAGGCTGCAGACATGGGGGGGGGGGGGGGGGGGTAACCTGGTACAATCCTGGCTGGGAGTTGAACAATATGCCTCATCCCTATACATTACATTCATGAAAGAAGCAACCAATCACATAAATAAAAAAGACAGAATCCAGCTATTATTTAGAACACAAATTCCAACAAACCATGAAAAAAACGTTTAAAATAAAGAAAAGACTGAATCATTTCTCCCCCCGCGACCCAACCCCGGATAAGCGGATCGACAATGAGGATGCAGAGTCACTTCTCTTCCGTTTAAACATGTCTTATAAAGCCGGCTGAAGAGAAACAGACTTTCTCCTCCTCCAGTCTGTGGTCCCTCCACCAGATAGCCGTTAGCCGTGAGGACAAACACCGGCTCCGCTATTTAAAGCCACTCCATACAGCTGTTCAAACACTGGGCTATCCGCGCACGTCAGCTGAAACGCTTACATGACTCAGTGGCTCCACAACTACATGGATACGTTAACTGCTGTGTGCGTGTCATTGTGCGCGCTTCAGTTTGCGATCGTTATGAGGATGACCCGCTCACAAAAGGAATGTGTGGGTGTCATCCTTTCACGCAGCTAATAAAAAAAAATAGGACACACAAACAAAACATCACAATGACTTGCACTCGCCCGAACACAAGGTATCTACAGTACAAAAAGTTATCAGCAACCGATAAGTGACGTCACTGCATGCGTGTTTGCTTTGTGAGTGTGAGAAAGAGCGAGAGAAAGAGAAAAAAAAAAAAAAACGGAACGAAAGAATGACGACAGACAGAGAAAGAGAGAAGACTGAGTGTGTGGGATGTTGGCTGTATATATTCCACCATGGCAACTCCACATTTACTTTGGCAAACAAAGTGTTTGCCAGCGAACACGCAAGTAGGTAGCTAAATGCTAAACACATCCAACTGTTACCCCAGTCATGTCCCTGAGGGTCACACTGTATCATTAACCCAGACAGACGAGAACACTGGAATTCAGCTTATTGTGGGTGTCACAACATATAAACAGAGACGGTAAATAAACATCAGCGCAGTGTTAACAGTTTCAAGTTACCCAATGCCAGTACTCTGCAGGGGACAGCATTGACATGACATGTATTAGTCTCTCTTGAAAAGTGATAGTCACTTCCGCATAGCTGAAAATCCCTGAGCTAATGTAGTTATTAATAAGCTGTCAAGCGTTTCAGGTGGCATTTTCCTTATTGACGAAGAAACACATAGCATTTATGGATGGACTCAAACTTTACGTCCATCTATAATTGGAGTTATATTAACAAAGCAATCGATGTTATAATCAATGTATTGGAAATGGCTTATTGTTCAGTCCCTGCCCTTTGCAAAGTCACCACTCACTCACTCTCCCTCCCTCCCTCCCTCCAGCATGGCTAGCCATATTTTACATCACCTTGATTGCTCTCCCTCCATTTCTTCTCCCCCATGCCCTATCCTCCTACAAACTGATCTGTAGGAGTCCTATCCCTCATCCCTGTCCTTTCCCCCCATCTCCTTTACCCTCTGCGTTTAATCAATCCATTACTCAACCACTCCTCCTTCCACGGTATTGTAGAGAGGAGAAGGGGAGCGTGTTGGCCTCCACGACGGATGAGTGCTCCACCTGCGTTACCCATGGCTGGTCCTATAGCATGACACAACAAACGCAAACAGATTCACAAAACATTGTGAACACTTACCTAACAGGATCGGTCACAGAGTGAAAAGCCCAAAACAGGGTGTACGGAAAGGCTGAATATGGTAAAGCTGTATATAGGAGACGAAGGGAATATAGAAGAGTGTACGTGTGTGCGTGCGTGCGTGCGTGCGTGTTAGACGTCAGGGTACAGGAAAGGAAGTGCGGCGCCGCCTTAAGTACCCAACAGGAAAAGGTCTCACAAAGAAGAGGACGGACGGACGGACGGGGAGGACGGGGGTTTTGCAGAGAGTGCATTAAAGAAGAAGATGAAGAAAAAAAAAAGAGAAGAGATCGAAGCATTGGAGAGTTTGTGTATGAAGTTGTTTGTGAATGAAGGGGGACCAAGGAATCCAGAACATTTGCATTTCCTCTTCATGAAAAGCAAGCAGGCATCGCTTAACCAACGGGCTGAGGCGCGCGCGCGCGCACACGCACACGCACACGCACACACACACACACACACACACGCACGACACACCACACACACACACACACACACACACACACACACACACACACACACACACAAGTGTATGTAACACTACAATATAATACGTATTAGCAACAGCGAAAATTATCACAGAAGTGAACCAAAAACCCAAACTTACTTTTCCTTTTTTAAAAGAAAGCGTCTTAAGGATGGCGTGGGCTACACTCCTCCTGGTCCCCAACACGTCTCCATCCTGTATCAACACACACACAGAGACAAGGTGCTTAGTAAAATTGCACTGTGGAGAAACAAGGCTCAGCATAACGTCAAGATAGAGACGGCTCGTACCGTCCTTTGACCGCTGTTATGGTTGGCAGGCCGGGCCGCTGGGCCCATGGCCCGCGGCCCGGGCCTGACAAAGCCATCACTGTGGGTGGAGGAGTCCACAGGCAGGCGGACACACAGCCAATGAGCTTACTGCTGCTCTGACACACGCACAGAAACCTGCGCGCACACACACACACACACACACACACACACACACACACACACACACACGACACACACACCACACACACACACACACACACACACACACACACACACACACACACACACACACACACACATAAACGCGCACACACGTGCGCAAACACACACACACAAACACACTTACACACACACTTTTGCAATAGGCTCATGCATGAGCAGGCAAAACTGTTTTGGCTGCAACAACACAAGGGACCTATTCAATGTACTCTGGCAAGAGTCTGAGGGGAGGCATCTCTGCCCTAACCATAATGTACACACATGGTAACACACAGACGTACATACTGACACACGCACACAAACGCGGTAATACACGTCTAAATACAGACGCACACACGGCAAGACACACACACACACACCCACACACACCATTATCATAATCATCACCAGCACAACAACACAATCTGTTGTCGTGGAAGCTCACGTGCACACATTTGTGCACGTGCACACATTTGTGCACGTGCACACATTTGTGCACGTGCACAGAGCCCTGTAGGTTTGAAGCATTCTGCTACAGTAGCATTCCGTATGTTTGGTTAAGCACAGAGAATCCAGGTTTAAGACGGAAGTCTGGACTGAATTTACAGGATGAGTGAGCAAGAGAGAAGAGGACGATCAAGATGTTGAGAGCGAAAGATGGAAATTTTTCTTTCAACGGTAAAGCCTTGCACAGTCTTACTCACTCACAATTTTTGCTGCCAACAGAACGATAAGAATAACACAAAAATAAACATTCCTGGCATTCACCTGTGCCTCTTTTATGGTCTGTAGCTGTATTTAACCTGCTGCTTGGTTTGACTTAATTACTGGAATTGGTTTGAGTTCTATCATCTATTTGTTGAAGTTCTATTGTTATCAGGATTAACCCTCTGACCACGGTTGGACACCTCCCCACACATCCTCTCCTCTTCCCTCCTTTCATCACCTCTCCTGCCCTCTCCCAGACTCTCTATGTCCTGCTTCCTCACATCTGGTTCCAGCAGATGTTTCAGAAGCTAGAATACAAGTAGTGCTTTGATGAGCGACAATTTGATGGATTCACGAAGGCAAACAGCAGCAGAAAGAAACACCACAACAACTCATACTTAAGTTGGAAATGTATTACAAACATAAAGTAGGAGAGATGAGCAATGGAGAATAAAAGCAACCTAAATAATATCAATACTAATGAACCAAGACTGACAATTTGACATCTTCACATGGCTTACAATAAAAGTTAGCCCTCTTTTTCGAAAAGAAAAAGCTATTTTCCCGAATCCAGGGAGACGCATTCCAGACAATCTTTCCAAAAGACACGGAATACCCTAACAACCAGGAACCGCATGTTTGTAAGAGTGTTTGTATGTAGGGGGATTGGGTGGGGGTGGGGGGGCACCAGTGTAGTCGGACAGTTAACCACACACAACTGAAAACAGCTGTCTTGCCCCTGCCCTCTATCCGTGCCATTCCATCCATCCCTGCTACCCCGCACTCTCTCCGTCTCTCTGCCTCTCTCTCTCTCCCTCTTCCGCAGTCCCCTTCCTCTCACGAACATTAACCTGCGGGTCACATCAGGGAGATACGGTTCCACCGCAAGGAGAACAAACTCAAACCAGCCCCGGTGGTGCGCCACACCGGCCCTCTGGAGCTATGTTCTGTGCAAGACAATAGGGAGATACCATGTGTGTAGTGTACAGCACCGTCTTGAATAATAAGGGAGCGTGTGTAGTACGTAGAGTGTAGCACAAATGACCTAGCATGCACCACCTAGCATAGATTATCTAGCGTGTACTTCATAGAGTTACCGCAAAGCATATAGCATGTAGCAGCTAGTTTGTACCTCCTAGCATATAACAGTGTGGCACAAAGCATGTCCCAGCATCTGGCATTTAGTCAGTATGAAAGCTTACACCACCTAGCATGTACCATCCAGCCTGTACTACATAGTGTACCACAACGCACATAGCATGTAGCAGCTAGTATGTACATCCTAGCGTATAACAGAGTGTAGCACAAAGCATGTACCACCTAGCATGTGGCTCACATTTAGTGTGTATTTCAAAGCAAGTATCACGTAAGATGAGGTACATATTGTGGAGCCCATGTAGCACAAAACACATAGCATGTACCAACTAGCATACGGTACAAGTTAGCATGAGACACCTAGAGTGACGCACCTAGCATAAACCCCCTCGCATGAAACACCGCTTGTCTTGCTTTTTATATTTATCCTTCATCCTCCTCTGCTCCACAGAACCATTGGATGTGAACCAAAGCTCTGCCTCATAAGCCTGCTGAATGGATTGGCAGTTTATCTTCTGTGAATGTATCATAGGATCTAGTCTACTTGTGTAACTGCCCTATGAATTGACTGCAATGTGTTCCAGCAGAGAAATCCTGTAGTGAATATCCTCTGCCTTGCTTTTTAAATCTGTAACAGCTTCGGGAAGGGGTGCGTAGCTGTTGTTGAGTGTACTATTGGACCAGCGACATGGAGCTCACTCACTGTGAGAAGGCTTATGGCAGAATGATGTCAGCAGTGCAGGAATCTTGTTCTACTCTAGGTTGGACTCGACTCAGTTTCAACTCTATATACAAGACATCGTGTTGCGTTTTGCCTCTCACACGCCCTTATCAAGGCCTTCCACTTTAATGGATGTGTTCAGATAACTTATAGAAGTGTTTCTGAGCACTTAGGGCTCCAGTGATAAAACGTATACAATATGACAGACAGAAAGACACAGGAACCCCATTTATTCACACCCATGAGCCCTCATACCCCAACCCCCTTCTGGCATGCGGACGGTTTGTAAATCAGTCATACACAACCTAAATGCAGAGTCCAGTATACAGAAAAAAGGATCTCATGCAAACATCCCTCTACATAATTTAGTAAGAAAGCTTGAATGCAGTTAATACAAATCGCAATGTTCACACAACTACAGTACCATTATACAGTAGTGTGTACTAATGTTTACAATTTTCACAGAATAACCGACAACTGCATGTAGTGAGAGGGGGTGGAAAGAGAGGAGGAGGAGGAGCCATGTTGAGTGAACCAAGGGGTGGTGGAGGGGAGGAGAGGGACAAGCGGGAATAGAGATCATGTTCAATTTCCTCCACTGGGGAACTTCTCAAGGCTCTGGACCCGACGCCGGCCTGCCCTCACCAGGCAGGCCTCGTTTGCATGGGAGCCCATTTCCTGTGGGTGATTAGCAGAGGGGAAATATCTCTCTCTCTCTCTCTCGTCTGGGGTTGTTTTGTCTGCAAGGGGAGGAAAGGAATGCCCAATCAAACACAGTGAACAGAACACCTGGAGAGTGGAAGGAGTCCTATAGGAAAGAAAGTCATAGGAGAGAGATTCATCTAGAGATGAGTCACAAAGAGAAGAGAGGGAATAAATATTATAATTATAACCAGTTAGGTTAACTTCTGTCCCTGCTGGTCTCACAGAAAGGCGTGTTGAGAGATGGATATCAAAATGGACAACTAATTGTTTTTGTTTGCCACCCATTACGACTGTAAAGAGCATTCCTTGTACTGGACTATGCATTCCACTGCAAGGAGAGGGTGGAGCAGGAATGCATCAAGTCTGTTGACAAGCTGTCAGGTTTGAAATTAACATTCAGCCCTCTACCTCTTAGTTTACCATGAACCTGTTCCTTATGCTGGGCATGACATAGCAGTCCTTTGGTTCCTGTTCCACAAGTCACAGCTAATTTGTTTCCCTTGATAACATTTTTCTGCATTAGACATTCAAGCGTTTAAATCGTTACCAAAACCAGTTTGAGGCTACACATTGAAAATGCGGCCCAAGAAAATGAAGAAAACATCTATAAAGTTGGAGATGTTAAAAATATAATAGTATTTTAAAACATTGGGAATCCATTGTTCTATTAACATTTAGTTGAAGAAAAAAATATTAAAAACAGTGGTGCATAATTTTTTTTTATTCCCCCCAGAATGATGGCATGAAAGCAGGGGTAAAATGTGAATAGGATTATGTCGTTTGTAGGATATTTATATCAAAGAAATATTGTAAATAAAAAACAAACTCATAAACTGGGCTTGATACTTATGTACAGTTTGAGAGCAGGGCGGTGTGTGTGTGCGTGCGTGCGTGCATGTGCGTGTGCGCAGAATAGACTGTGAAGGTAGGCATTCCCCTCCATGTTCCATGAGGAAGTGTTTGACACAAACCCTTGGTGCAATGATTGAGACAACAATCCCAAACTAACAAACTAAATCACCCCTTCACTGCTAACAAAGACCCAACCATTGGTCACATCAGGCACTACACGTGTTACAGACGCGTTGATTGAATGTTGGCTGGTGTTGTCCATGCAGATGCGTTCCTCTTTGAGGGACACTACAGCGGGCAGATGGCAGCCCAGGAGGGATGATTGAATGGAAGTCCATCCAGATGTAGACCAAATAATGACTCGCACATGGCCACCAAGTGAGGCTTTTGGTGGGCGTGGGTGTCTGTGTTTTGAGGATTGAAGTCCTTATTCGACTACGGATTCAAATTGTGGTTACAGGGTGCTGGGTCTGTTTTTACGATCTAATTTCTGCCCCATGATAGCCCGCTTAGTTTAGTCTGGTCAGGACACGCTAGCTAGAGAGAGAGAGACCTCTTTGGAAACGTTGGATGTGGGACAGGACTCAAATGCCCCCCCCCCCCGATGTTACAAAACGCCTGGCACTACACAAACAATGCTTAGATAGTCAAGAAGAGACCCCCTCCAAAATAAAACTAGAGCAGGGTCAGAAAGAGAGGGAGGACTCAAAAAGAGAGAGGGGCTGGCAATAGCAAAGCTGTTGATGTCTGTATGGGTCAATCCCAGTATGGTGAAAGTAGCGATGAGCAGACATGCCAAGACACACAGAGGGATGGATGGACCAATGCCTCCGGGAATGGGGGAGGAAAGTGATTGCTAGTTGCTGCTTCCAAACATTTGAGGCCCCCCAACCGAAAATAACATTTCAGTCAAGTTATTCAAGTCTGAACTTTCAGTCCAACTGCGTCTTGACACAACGACCAACAAAAAGGAAACTATTTTTGTTTTAAAACTAGGATTTTTCTTTGCTTTGAGGGTTCCTGTTCTTTCTTGCTGAACCCCTTTGGATATGAGCCTTTGCTTCTAAATGATGAGTACAGCGACAATTTGAAGGCCGAGGTAATGCAGAAATCCAAGTACACAAATAAACCTGGCGAATGGAATAATAAGTTCACAGATATATCAGAAAAAATGTGAAGAAGAGTGGGGAATCTATTGGAATAGAGAGGAAGGACAAAAGGCCCGGTTGCCATGGCGTCGGAACATTCCTTTCACCGAGAGAACATGTATATTTTCTGATCACAAGAAAAATAATCCACGGGAGGAATTTTATTTTGAGAGCCGGCGGGTAGATCATAGGCTTACAGTGGGTCCGAGGGGATTTCGCGAATGAGTGTGAGTCGATGAGTGTTTGTGTCTATGCGTGTTCCATGTATCAGAGAGTGAGTTAATAGAACACAGCCTCTTCCTACCCGTCCCCTGTTTTATCACTCGGTCGACGTTGTCTTCCGCGGTGTCCAGCGAGCAGGAAATACAACTTCACGCCAATCTCTGGGCCAAGACACACGTGCAAGCTGCTGGCATATCAATAACAAACCCAACATCTAGACACACACACACACACACACACACACACACACACACACACACACACACACACACACACACACACACACACACACACACACACACACACACACACACACACACACACACACACACACACACACACACACACACACACACACACACACCAGCTGGCTAACTGTGTATGACAGAAATAGATGTCTAAAAATCACTTTTGGAAGGATGTTTAGATTGTTTACACAGGTGTCCGATTACAGTAAAATCCTCTCCTTCGCCTTTTGCGGCCCTCATTTTGGTCGCCTTTATTTTGCATGCAGTCCGTTTTCAATATGCTCAATCGTATTTGCTAGATTTCTTCCGTTGATGTTTAAAGATTGTCAAACAAACTAATGTTTCCAATAATGAGTTGCATAATTACACATCTGTTGGTCTCGGAAAGCATAAAAGTGGCATCACAAGGTCAGTACTAAGGAAGCAGCCAATCAGCGTGTAGGAACGAACCAGCAAGTGGATCCAAGTATAAAGCTGTAATTGTTTGTTCATGATAGATAGATTGGATTTTCCTGGTGATAAAAGAGCATTGGACTTTTTCTGTTATGAAGCGCATTCAGCATAATGCCATGTGTCACATTTTCAAATTGGTCTTTTAGCAGTTGTAATAATATTTTGGGATTTTGTCATTATTAAACCTCTCTCTCAAAATGTGACGCACAAGCAGAAACAGACCGACCACACACACACACACACACACACACACACACACACACACACACACACACACACACACACACACACACACACACACACACACACACACACACACACACACACACACACACACACACACACACACACACACACACTCCAGCTGGAACACCAGTGGAGCCTGAAGACCTCTGGACGAACCCAGAGAAGTGCTGGGTTCTGTGAGTGGGTCCAGCCTACAGACGTACAGGACCCTGGCCAGACAACCTCACATCCAACAGCCCTTTAACGCAACGCCCGTGAAGCAGCGAATCCAAAACATTGGATCGTTTTAAGCGGGCTTCTGGATTAGAGGGTTTGGAACATTTGTTTAACTGTCATGGCGTGGAGGAGACCTATTATGGTGGCATAAAAACACATTAAATTAAAGGCGAGTTATGGTTACTGGACGCATACCAGCCCCACTGGGTGAATGACAAAAGGTTCACGGTGGGCTCAATTCTCAGATCGTTATCAGCTTCTTCTTCCAGCCGGTGTTGTGATGTCTAAAAATATGTAATTTAGAATCGATGCACAGAATGTACAGCTTCCCTTACATTCTAAAGAAAAAATAAGAGACGACAGCCAGAATGATTAGGAGGCCGACAGACAAATATAGAGAACGGTTAAGAGACAGAGAGACAAACAGTGAGAGGCCCATGGATGGCCCTTTATACATGTTGACTGAGTAGTCAGCAGAGATCTGAGAGGAAGCGGGCAGATCTGGAATGCACCTTGAACCAGACTGGAATGACTCCTGAAATATGCCAAAAATGTACCCCCGCCCCCACCAAGACATGGGCTGGCTACCCACCATCCTCCTACAGACCCAAAACGCCAACCCAGCTCAACCGCCCCCCCCCCCCCCACCCACACACACACACATCTATCTGCCTTAATGCCTGTGTATTCTCTTGGCATATATGACATTAAAACGTGTGTGTACCTTGTGTTATTGAACACACACACACACACACACACACACACACACACACACACACACACACACACACACACACACACACACACACACACACACACACACACACACACACACACACACACACACACACACACACTTCTAAGGGCAGTTCAGATTTCCAGGTTTTCATTAACTTCCAAAAATATCCAAAGGCCAGACTTGGAGAGCAAGGGGGGGAGGGAGAGAGAGAGAGTGGATAGAGATAACTGCGATATGGTGAGTGGGGAAGAAAGCAAGAAAAGGACTGGGAAAAGTGTGTTAAATCAATAACTAAATATAACCGAAATAGTGAACAAGGCAACGAGAAAGAGATGGATGAGAGAACAGGTCATTATAGGGAGTTAAGCTGTGCTGGAAAGTTTGGCTTTTCCGCACGATTCAAAAACACCCCAAAGAGGGAAAAAAATGTGGCAAAGGAATTTACAAGAAACGTCTTTTAACTTCCCAGTCTCCTCCCTCCCTTTTCGCTCGGCCCCACTCTCTCTCATTATCTCTCTCCCTCTTTCTCTCCATCCCTCATTCCCATTCTTTCTCCCGCCCTCTGTGCCTCCTGCAAGCTTTTGAAGTCTGTGTCCCCCCCCCGTCCATCGGGATTGTGGAAGTTACCTGTTTAAAGAGAAATATATAATATCTATATATAAAAAAACCTGCCAAAGGGCCAAGACACACACACACAGACACAGACACAGACACAGACACAGACACACACACACACCACACACCCACACCACACACACACACACACACACACACACACACACACACAACGGGGACGGGGGGGGGGGGGGGTGGAAGAGGAGAAGGAGGAGCAAGGATTATTTTAGGTCTTAACTTGAAAACCAGTATAACAAACGGTAGCGGAGATTGACCCACATAGGAGTTGATGGCAGTCCAAATTCCAGCTGCACCATGGGACAGAGCAAGGGCAAGACTCGTGATTACAGATTGATAACATCCAACACCTGCTGAGATCAGGCCAGGTTGGTATACAGCCACGGATAGTTGTTAAACTGAATGACCCCACTGATTCTTAAGGGGAGAGAATAGATGGAGAGGAGAGACTGACAGCCAGATGGACATTAACCAACATAATGCAATCAGAACCTAGTTGGGCCCAGTACATTGCGCCCACCAAGGCACTGTGGTTCATTCCCTGCTCTACAATGAATAAATAAAAACGAGACAGGAAGACGGATACAAATATAACACGTCTGTGTATGCTCTGGCCCCGTCCGGACTACCAATATAAACAGTTTGCGGTTGTTAAAAAATAATAAAAAAAGTTCAATTCTTGGGAAGGGTCAAGGTCACTAACAGTAAAACAAATGCAATATAGATATAGTCTGGTCATAAGGAAATAAGGGGTGTTTGGCTATAGCCTGAACCGAGAGCAAATGATTATGGGAGAGAGAGAGAGAAAGAGATAATGGTCCTCTGCTCATGCGTGCCCAGTAGGTGTAAATTAGTCTTCAGGCGGGAGCAAGCAGCAGGTAAATGCTCCAGGTTGTCAGAGAAAGAGCATGTGTGCCATTTTGCTTGTATTTATTTTACAATTCAGCACACACATATGTCATATGAGCATAGCCAAAGAGTGTTTATGATCCGTTAAAAATGCTTTTGTGAATGCATGGTGAGAATTGCACTCCTCACCATGCATTATTTGAAAGAAAGTGTTATGTTATGCTTGGCGTGTTATGTAGTGGGGAGAATGTATACAATTTTAATATGCGTCTGGAGGGAATTCTTGCTTTCAGTTTCACGGCTAATATACTGCTACTACCGCGGCCCGAGGTAACTTATGCTCAGCTTATCAGTAGCACGAATGGTTTAATTTTGGTTTGTTGATTTGTTGTGTGACTTGTGGTGGAAAACAATGTTATTAGAATACCATAATCACTTCTACTTGACAATGGCATGACGCAGTAAACCGTATACTATAATGAACGTTGTTATGATTCATAAATGTTAAGAGTACACGGCAGTAGAAACAAGGCCCTTTGATGGGAGCGATAAGACTTTTAAGGAGCAGTATGTTTAGCTAGGGCTAACTGCTCCTGACGAGCTGGCTGGTGCCTTGCATGGTTGAGTCTGCCGTCAGTGTGTCAATGTGTGTATTAACCGATGAAAGTCGCTTTGGATAAAAGCGTCAGCTAAATGCCCTAATTGTAATTGTAGTCTATTATTAGCCTTTACACAGATCTGTGGCAAATTGTCTCTACAACACTATTATATTGCTTTTGATGAATAGATTATTGACTTAAAAATATTAAAAGCCTTAAACATAACATTTCTGTCTGGATCCAACCTTCTTAGTACGTTACTGATAAAATTGAGGAAAAGAAATGTTAAATTGAAGACAATTGAAATGCATGCACCCAATACAGCCATTTTCAATCTTTGTTTCGATTAATTCTACTCCACATCCCCTGTCGGAAAATCAGTTGCCGTCACATGGACACACACAGCCTCCTAGAGACAACAGCGCCCAGCGCCCAACTAAAGCTTGGGGTCCTTCAAAAGACACTCTCGGCCTGGCCAGTGTCACCTGCAATGGGGGGGCTTGCACTCCAAGACCTCCGTGACAGAGACCTACGTCATAGCTCAGTAATGACGGCCCTCGTTGGAAACGGTCTGTGGGACAGGCCGGGGAGGCTTGGCACTGGCAATGCAGACCACACACGCTCACACAAACACCAGCATATCCATGTGATTTGTACATGGTACAAATCACAAACAAATGCTGAAGAGTCTCGCTTTCAGGGCATTGTTGACAAAGGGCAGAGATATATCCGTGTCTGGTTGATGAGCGACACTTGTTCTCTATTATCGGACGACGTACACGACTGGAACACACAGACACACACGGTTGTAAAGCCAGGGGCCCTGCACTGTCGCTGATAAGGAAATCTGAAAGGGGTGGTTGGCAGGAAAAGAGAGCCGGGGAGAGAGACCAAGAGGGAGAGCACAGGGAGAGAGAGACCAGCGCAAGAAGGAAAAGATGAGATAGGTTGGCACCTGAGGGAGGAGGTTGAGTTCTCGCAGGAGAAGAGAATGTATAGGAGAGGAATGGAGAAGTCCATACAGTGTGCGTCGGCAAACAGCTCCCCACTAGCAGCTGGCCTGCGTTCTCTTGCAGCTTTCTAGCCCGGATACTAACCCATTATTACATTATCACACACACACACACACACACACCACACACACACCACACACACACACACACAAAACCACACACACACACACACACACACACACACACACACACACACACACACACACACACACACACACACACACACACACACAGAGGAGCAAGGATTATTTTTAAGATGAACCCCTCTGCCCACCCATCCTGTTTTAAACACTAAACCCCATCCTCCTGTGTGTCGTGCATGTCCTCCACTACTCCATCCCTTGGGAGATGGGTGCTGAGAGGCTAAAAGTGAATCATCCATCACTAATAATAGGACAACATATGACCCACAGTATCCGACCCAAGTGCTGTGTGGGCTATCAATTAAAGCACAGGCGGAGGTGGACCAAGAGGGCAATGTTCTGTTTGCACAGGGCTTTTTCCTCATCAAAATAATGTTATGTAACTAGAGGAGCAACTGGCCAGCTGCCTGTGTGTTAATATATCGAATACAATATTATTGAATGAATGACAGAAGAAAAAATGAATAATGGACTTTATAATTATCTGAAGGTGGGAAGCTATGAACAACAAATGCTTGATATATTTACTTGATAGCAAATATGCACACACATTATATATATAAATAAACAAACACACTGTGGTTTGTCACTGGTCTTTGATTCCTTTGACAAAACCTGTAAAGACAGCACCTGCATCGTTGAATCACTAGAGCCGCTCAGATGGATCAAACCTCCTCTGATGTGACACTCTTCCAGGCCTCAGCCAATGGCAACACACGCCATGCTGTGACCCAATAAAAGGTAACACTACACTACCACCGGTAGACTAGCTCCAACGTGCCCAGTGGTCTGGGTCTCTGAAGCATAAAACCTCAATATTTTAATTGAATCCAAAGAGCAGCCGTTAAGCCACTCCGTAATCCCTTAGGGCCAGCCTTTACCATGGTAATTACCATTATTGGACACCCATAATGATTGGTTTAAGCTTTTTGACATGAAGCAGGACAGGCAGCTTCATTGGGCGGTTGCAGTGTTCCATGCAGTGGAAAACA
The DNA here is from genome assembly GCA_900291075.1 of Melanogrammus aeglefinus. NCBI lineage: Eukaryota > Metazoa > Chordata > Actinopteri > Gadiformes > Gadidae > Melanogrammus > Melanogrammus aeglefinus. The sequence continues at coordinate 517,526 of OLKM01000100.1, forward strand.
AATAATGCAATGACGTGGAACCGTGTGTCATAAAATGAAGGACGGGCTAGGGGGATACATATAACAGATAGCGGGCGACAATCCTGGACCAAATGAAATGCAAGATGGACGCAAAAACGCCATCGCCGTCTGACTGTGCGGCGGCTATGGTGATGAGGCACTCCGTTTAGGCGTCAAAGTACAATGGTCAGGAGAACAGCTTTGGCAGTGGCACTCCTGTTGTGTAAACAGAGATCTCTGAAAGTGTTCGAACCATTACGTTCTGTAAAAGGCAACAGCCAAAGGTCACATCCTCTTAGAAGCTTTCCTGCCGTCAGGCCAAAAAGATCTAAACACATGCTAACACATACACCAGTCAAACCTGAAGTAAAGAATACCTGGCAGCGAAACTTGTAGGATGTGTAAACACTGTGAACTCACTCTCTCACACTCACACACACACACACACACACACACACACACACACACACACACACACACACACACACACACACACACACACACACACACACACACACACCTTAAAAGGACTACTTCTTCAAGTATTTCTATTAAGCTTCTTGTTGAAGTGAGGAAGCAGTTAAAGAACCCTGGAGAATAAGTTAGATAGAAAACTTCTCTGTGAAAAAAGCCTTTCTAACCGCACGGGCTAAGCCCAGCGCCGCCTCCTCCACGGGGCTGACTTGCAGATACTTGTGTGCTTTAAGTTGGGGGATATGTGGGTGGTGTGGTGTGGGTGGGAGTTGCTGGCTTCTGGTGATCCAGGCCAAGAGCAAGCAGCAGAGAGGGCTGGTAGCTGCATCCAACTACAGCTGGCTGGGAGGCTGGCAGCTCCTTCTGGAAAGTGATCAAGTGAGGTTTTTTTCTTAGTTGCTTTTTTTTTTCTCCTCTCCTCCTTCGTTGTCTGGAAACAGGTCAAGGCAGGTCCCCCTCCATCACCCTGCCGCTCTCTTTTTTTTTTTTTACGAGCCCCACCTGGCAGCTTAGTAATCAACCTCTGCCACCGCCATTTCTGGTCGCTGACAAACGGCAGCAGAGGCAGAACCAGCAGCAGCAAAGTGGGCTGGTGTGTTGAACAAGGACACAAACACATGTCGTCCATCTCCGTTATCAAGAGAGCAACGGGGTTAGTCTGTTCAGAAGAGGTGTTCATACATTAACAATTAATTTGCATAACATAAGCTTTTGCCCCAAATTCTGACTATGCTATGAGAAGTCCTCAGGAACGCACAAACACATGAACTTTTCACACACACACACACACACACACAGCACACACACACACACACACACACACCACAACACACACACCACACACACACACACACAACACACACACACACACACACCACACACAGGATTGACGACTTAAAACTGGCACCTGAACACATCTGCCAGATGACTGATCCGAACATCATTCATTAGCAACTCTGGCTAAGGCCTATGCCTTTGAGGTGCTAAAATGTGCCAGACAAATGTGATCGTTGCTTTGTGCTTGTTACAGGAACCACAACACATGACAGTTTATGTTACCTACCTAAGCAATACTATTCTCGTTAGGCAGTTTGCTGGCCATTCATCAGACATCTTGGGTTATATAGCCTATTTGTTTTAAGTCTTTCTTTGCCCACCAATAGGCCTAATTCGGGTTTCATTTGCACAGTATGACTGCATTTAGGAGAAACAGTTTACCGGTAGCTTCATTAGAAAAAAATTGTACAAGGAATTCGTGTCGTGAACAACGACGTAAAATACGTCCTCAAGATTGTTAATGGTTAAATGTCTGTCTCCATTTGGACGTCGCCTAGCTAAGGGACAACTAACTTAACTTGATCGGACTTACAAAAGGGCTGCCTTTCAAATCCCGAATCCCCACGGCGGATAACTAAAACAAGAAGTAAGAAGTGGATATCACTGCTACTTTTTGTTGATGCCACCTGGCTTTCGCCGCAGTCCTGGATGCTTCCTCTGACTACGACACAACTAGCCCCATTCGTGACCCAGAAATATACTGTAGGGTCACCATCATGAACCACCTAAGGACGGTTTATGACAATGGCCTATGGTAACCATCTTTGGATGGGGTTTGAAAACGATATAAGCCGATTTTCGCTGACAAAATGGGGATAGACAGAAACAGGGAGAGAGAGGGTACAAACTCCGGCAGCGTTCGGAGTTCTGCAGTACCCGACATGTCGAAGTAAGCAAGCCGCTGCCACGCACACATTACCAAAGCGATTTATAACAATTGACAAATGACCACGAATACTTACTATCGCGTGCCTTGGCGAGAAGCGCGAAACGCAGGTAATCCACAAGTTCACGCGATTTGATACCGAGAGTAGTTGAAGCGAACAAGATGACTCGGTGACGGTGAACACAAGTTCTTCCACATACTCGTCGGCTGGCTAGACGTACCCGGGAGCAAAAATGAGGGGAGATTGCATTTTCTTTTATCACTCTGACCGGATTGCTTTCTCTCCTGTGTCTTTTCTCCACGTCACATTCCTGTGCTGTAAGATCAAACCATCACATTCCACACCGCGTCCCAAACAATGAAAAAGGTGGGTTTTTCCTTTCTGCGCCGGAGGCCCACCCCTTGGAATGACTGCGCTGTTACTGACCGCAAAAAGAACGCCCTTCCCGGCTACGGTCCCGCCTCTCAAGACCAGCCGGTAAAAATGTGAGGAAAACTGAAAATAGAGACGAGCAAATAGCATATTCAAGTTCTTTGAGGAATAATCGCTGCCTGGTTATGCAGCCATGCAGGCCATCACATTGCCCCAAAAAGACGTTCGATTATAATGGATGTTAGTGTCAATGGTCACAGTCACACCCACAATGTTTTCTTATCTGGCTTCTGCCTGCGATAAAGTGAAGTTGTTTGAAGCCTAGGTACCTTTTATGGTTACAGTTTGGAGAAATAGCGAGGGACATTTCTTCTGTGTGCAATGACTCACTTGATTGAAAAAGGCAGCAGTTAGCCTGTCTTCATTACAAAAATGCTGGTAGGGCCTACCCCACAGAAATGGTGGGGTATTAACTTGTGAACCTGATGCTTGCACGCACTCACATTCAGACTCGCTATCTGAACTGATTAAGTCTCTTTGCATTTTGAATGTAAAGGACATCCTCTGTTGGGTGAACACGACTTCCTGAACTGTCCCTTATGAAGCAAGTCATATTACAATAAGATAAGCTTGATGTATATATTTTTCTGCATTCATCCTTCTATTTTCGTACCTATCGCATAGCCCCTTAGTCTTTTGTTTCGATTGGTAACACACAACATTGAGTGGCATATTGTGCGACTGTACAGCTGCCCTGTAGCAGGAGCCAGTGGCTTCCCTCAGACAGTTATCCACACACACACACACACACACACACACACACACACACACACAACACACACACACACACACACACACACACACACACACACACACACACAACACACACACACACACACACACACACACACACACACACACACACACAAACACACACACAGAGGATGAGCAAGACTCGGCAGATCCATCTGGACCACCACACGTCTAAATCCAGTCTATTTAGGGGTTAGGGTATTAAACCTTCAGCAGAAAGGTCCTGGGTTCAACCTGCAGTCTACCTGAATGTATTCATACCTGAGAGCCCATCCAGACCTCTAGTGGAAAAACAACTTGAAAATATATTCTGGTTTTTATCACTATTTCATTAGAATTGGTGATGTAGAACGTATATAGCCTAGTATGTATGTTATATCCGTAATCATTAACATGCTGAAGGGGAAGAGAACTTTGGCCTCTTGTTAAGAGTCAATAGGACTGTAATTGACATGAGGTATTACACATGATAAAAGAAGTTTGATAAACTATGAATGCTCATGTCCTCTTTATTTTTTGCCACAGTGTGTGCGCCTTGTGTGTGTGTGTTGTGTGTGTGTGTGTGTGTGTGAGTGTGTGTGTGTTGTGTGTGTGTGTGTGTGTGTGTGGTGTGTGTGTGTGTGTGTGTGTGTGTGTGTGCGTGGGCGTGTGTGGTGTGTGTGGTGGGTGGGTGGGTAGGTGGTGTGTCTCTGAGCTGTTGTGGGTGGTGCTATGAAAGTATTAATATGAATATCCTAATCTATGATGAGAAATTGGTCTCCTACCAACAGAAAGCAAATATTCCAATCTAAAAGATTCTGTTAAGTGCAACAATAGCAACAAAAGAAAAACAAAATAAGTTGAACACACTAATTTGTTATTGCCGTCACCAAATGTCTTTCAGAGCACACTATAGTCGTTGTATTTGCATATCAAGATAAGCCGGAGACAATTTGGCAATAAAAAATAGTTCTACTAACACTCGTGGTACCCTTTGTTGTGTTCTCACAGTCGAGTCATTGTCCATCAACCATCATAATAATCATAATGATACCTCCTTCTAAAATATGAAATATCCTCTTATCATAGATTCTCGACCTAAACAGTGAGATTGTTGTTTGTTGGCTGCATTTGAAACAGGCAAAAAGCCAAACAAAGTGACACATGAAGAGGAAATTAAAAAATGAATTGCATGATAGCTGCTGTTTGCTAGAGGCAGTCCAAGGTGTGCCCGCATCTGAGCAGCATAGTGCAACCAATGGAGCACAGGTGCATGTTCTGGGACATGTGTGTTGTGGTGTGGGTGTGCATGCACATTTATGTGTCTGAGCGTTTGCTAAACATGTGCGTTGTGTGTTGACTGTGTTTCGTGCTCCAGCCCGCACATGTAATCATGTTTAAATGAGGAGTTCAGAAAAGGAGAGATGACGGGGAATTCAATGTGTATCAATCAGTACATCAAGTATATAGATCAGGCCTGTTAGTGTAATGGAGGAGAGGTTTTTATTTTTATGTTTCCTCCCTGGGGCAATTGGCTCACAACACCAGAAAGCTTTCTGTAGATTTGGGATATTTTGCTGGAAATAAATCAAATAAGGCGGTCTCGGATTGTTAAACCCAACCTAGAACATTGTGTGATTGGAGGTGAGCAGGGTTTGGGTTTTTTCCTCAAGCCATACAGTGAATACACACTCGGTGAGCACACACACACACACACACACCACGCACGCACGCACGCACGCACCACGCACGGCACGCACGCACGCACGCACGCACGCACGCACGCACGCACGCACACACACACACACACACACACACACACACACACACACACACACACACACACACACACACACACACACACAACACACACACACACACACACAACACACACAGAACGAGAGCTGTCTCCCTGGTCCACATCCTTCCTAATCACAAACACTCCTCCATCGGCACCATTGGCTACCAGGAACACATAGATGGAATATGAATCATAGATGAGCCGCATATGTCGCCATTTGACAAATCCTTTCCTCTGTCTATTGACATCTTATGGATATAGTATTTAGTTTTTTTTTTTAGGAAAAAGTTTCCTTGCAACAATGGTTAAGTTGGATTTATTCCAGATTCACAGATGATTCTTTATTCATATTTATTTTTACAGCATGGATTAAGGATTCATCCTATTTACTTTTCAAATCTCTAATTGCACTGATGGCACCAGATTTTTGCCCACCTAAATGTGTTGTCACAAAAGCTGCAGCAAACCGTATTACTGCAAGCTGTTTAGCTGAACTGCCAATCCAATACCACATATAGCTTAGGTAGTACTGTACAAGTTGTTATATGTAATTAAGGCATTGTGTAAAAAATCTAAGAACTTGGATCATCATGTCATTTTTGTTAACTACAGAAACAAGCATATGTTATTATTACACTATGTGATTTATACTACCTCCCTGACTTATCTGTTGAGCACAATCTTCCACATTCCCCTTGCCGAACCAAGTGTGACATGTGTGTGTGTGTGTGTGCGTCAACCCACACCCCATACCCACACACACCACAGCAACACACACACACACACACACACACACACACACACACACACGCACACAACACAACACACACACACACACACACACACACACACACACACACACACACACACACACACACACACACACACACACACACACACACACACACACACACACACAAACCCCAACTTGTCTATTAAGCACTATTTGCTAAATAAGTGTATAATGGGTTATTGGGTATCTGAAGACTTTGGACATGTGGCTAATAAATACTTGGATTGTGTAGTTCCTATGGTATTTTAAGATGTTCAAGGTTGTTCCAAAGTTGTTCAAGTTAACCCCTGTTCATCTTCATTGTTTTCGGCATTAGAGCAAAACATTATTGAGAGCTGGGATGAAAAAGTACTTTTATCAGCACTCCCAGAACCTTGGCGCCAGGCTGGAGGGACTCGCTGTGGTTTTTAGGAGGCATTTTCTGACCAAATTTCCTTGAGTAACCATATACCTGACAGTCCTGTTTGACACATTAACAACATTATCACTCCTGCACCTGGAAATGACTGATTGTGCCATCTGATGTTGTCCTTTCATATAAGTATCGTAGTAGTTTTCTCCAATCATCTCCAGGCCTGCAGCCATTCAGCCTCTCCTTAAAAGAAAAATGGGTTCCATCCCTTTCCAAACACTAAAGGCGTATTTTTTAAATGCCTTTTTTCTAAATAATATTCAAGAACGTTTTTTGCGCCAGTTTTTGGTCCAATGTACGCAGTTAACCTGGAAGCATCCTTGCTCAAGTGGCCTTAAGTGCACCTTGACCTTAAACGCATCTGTAACCGTAGTTCAGTGTAAGTTGCTTTGTATAGAAGCATCACCACAACACAACACAAGGTAACCTGCTGCCTACACAACACTGTTACTACCACACAACAGAAGGTGACCTGCTGCCTACACAACACTGTTACTTCCACACAACACAATACAAGGTAACCTGCTGCCTACACAACACTGTTACTACCACACAACAGAAGGTAACCTGCTGCATACACAACACTGTTACTACAACGCAATTAATTGACACAAGGCACCAGGTCAAAGGTTGTGTCAAGGGCGGATCGGACATGCAGGATCTCTCTTCCTCCCTGCCCTTAGGATGAGGGCAGGGTGGCACAACCCCGAGGTCTGCAGCTCTCCCATGCCAACACTGGCTCTGCAAATTAAAAAACAAGGAGGTCCTTGGCAGTGTTCCCTTTGCCTCTCCTCTCCTCTCTCCTTCATTCTCTCTGAACACCTGCACTGAAATCCTACCGTGCTTTATCTACCTTATCTGTGGAGATGAAGAGATTCCTCAGGGTGACCCATGCAGCAGAGCAGAACATCAGGGTACGTGTTCTGCACGGACTGGTGGCTTGGTTCTCCAGTCTATAGGAGCCACTCTGAACAGCCTTCATAACCCTTCTACACACACGCACACTCCCACGCGCACACACCCAGGCACGCACACACACACACACACGCACGCATGCACACACGCACACACACACACACACACACACACACACACACACACACACACACACACACACACACACACCACACACACACACACACACACACACACACACACACACACACACACACACACACACACACACACACACACACACACACACACACACACACACACACACACACCCCGAAGGAATGAGACGGGATGGCTTTGAAAAAACTATCATAACCTTCAATTGCAAAGGTTACAAAAATGTGTGCAAGGATTAGATGGGATTAGATGTTATGAAAACCCAGCCCAGGAAATATAAACTAAAATTCACACAACATTCATCGCCAAAACAAAACGACAATGATGATTTTAAGTACAGAAGCCTGCATTGTAACACACACATGACAGTTCTGAAAAATGTATAGCCATTGTTTTGTTTTCACACTGCCGATTCATAAAACCAGGTCTTGAAAGGGTTACAGGGGTTTATTAACCTTAATGTAGGAATTGAACAGTGGCCCCACAGAGACCAGGTTCCCTTTATAAATAAGACCTACTACTGAAGAGGCGTGGCTATTAACATATCAAAGGTTCGTTGGACAGTATGCTTACTGTGAGAAATGTGCATAGTTAATGGGCAATTATGGGAATAAATGCCAATAATTGGCTTGGCCGTTCTACTCCTCAAAGGCTTTTAGGACTTTTCATAAATCTCTACTTCCACCTAGCGGTGAACATCCAGCACTACATCATATTGTTCCTAAAATTATTTAAAGAAAAGTTTGCTAGTATTCTAAAAAATTCTACATTGGCAATTGGTAGATCTATATTATTTTGTTTTCAGATCTATATACATTTATAAAACAGTCATTAGATTGGGTAGGCTGATGATCCATGAATTCAAGACATATATTTATTGTCTCGTGTTATATGGGTGTGAAACGTCTTTAAGAACAATGCTCTGAAAGAAGGGAAATGCCCTTATAAAGATCAGACTGCAACTCTGTGCTTTCCGAGGGTTAGGGCCAACACCTTATTTACGCAATCTCTTCTCCCGCTGCTTCTCATTGAGGCTCACCAGTCTGACAGACAAGACGCGCCTTTGACTTGCTCAGGAGGGTCTAAGAGGAGAACCGCTGTGTGGATGGTCTACAGGTAAGTTTCAGGACTGCTGAATGTGTTGATAAAGTTAAATGGTAAATGGTCTGCATTTATATAGCGCTTTATCTGTAACCAGTATCTGTAACCACCCAAAGCGCTTTACAATATTGCCTCACAATCACCCATTCATACACGCATTCATGCACCGACGGCGGAGTCACCCATGCAAAGGCGACAGCCAGCTCGTCGGGAGCAGTTAGGGTGAGGTGCCTTGCTCAGGGACACCTCGACACTCGGGGGAGGAGGAGCCGGGGATCGAACTAGCAACCTTGCGGTTACCAATGACTGGCCCGAATGCCAACCCGCTCTACCTCCTGAGCTAGTGCCTAGCCTTTAACTTGCTGATATACCTACTAATCTACTTATAACAGAAACGTTACAAAGATGACTGAAAACAATTAAATTATAATAGCTAATTAAGATGGGCTTCAGTTTAGGTTCGCCACAATCTTCCTGTTTACAACTAACCTCCAAATTTAATAGGCGAAATAACAAACATCTAAACAATTAAATTATTATTCATGCGTAAAAGAACTCGATATTGTATGCCAATTGAAGAAGTTAGGTCTGACATTTAATATTAAAAGGATATTAATATGCAGTGCGGTGTGTAAGTTCAGCGTGTCGGCCTCTCCTAACATTTTTTTATCAAACAGCTTTCACATTATTTGGGAGTGTCTAGACTACATTTTATGATTAACTATATCTTACGGCTAGTAGGAAGTAGGATAAAGGGTTTTCTTGTAGTACAGCTTTGAATTCAGTGTGTCAGGAAAGGGCTAAAACAAAAAAAGAGCTCCAAATGTTTGGGTAGCCTATGGCCAATTTGAATTACTTCTAGTCCTTCTTTCTCCTGTTGGTTGCTTTGTTTGCTTTGGATAAAATGTAATCTGGAGGTAAAATGCCAGTTATAATACAAATACATGAATGAACTTGTTATCTTGATTGACAAGTTAAGATAATTAGACGTTAATGACGTGGATATAAAATTGTACTTCATTTAAACTGTGGTATATTTTGAAATTTGATCAGTTTTCTCTGCCACTTCCCAGATAGAAGCACTGTTTTCATCAATGGACATGACTTTCATCGCAGAGGTTAAACCACTATCCCTAGACATCACTGGGCTCAGCAGCTCTGCTCCAGACATCCCCAATGCCTTCCTGGACTCCGAGTTCCGCTACACCCTTTTCTCTGCCTCCTATGGCATCATCTTCATCCTGGGCTTCCTGGCCAACTGCTACGTCCTGTTTGTCATCCGCCGGATACGTGGGGCACACGCCATCGGAGAGATCCGCATTTACATGGCCAATCTGACCGTCGCTGACCTACTCTTTGTCTGCGCTCTCCCCTTCTGGGTCGGCTACTACAGTCGCCACGGTGACTGGATCTACCCGGACTTCCTGTGCCGCGTGACCGGCTCCATGTTCTTCATCAACACCTACTGCTCCATTCTCTTCCTCTGCGCCATCAGCGTCAACCGCTACTGGGCCATCTCGCGGCCTCTGAGCGCCGCCGCCTCGGACAGCTGGCGGCGAGGCGCCGGCGTGTCGTGCGCCATCTGGGCGGTGACCTTGGGCGCGGCGGTGCCTTCGCTGCTGTCGCCCGCCTCCTACCTGGACGAGCGGAACATGACGCGCTGCTTCGAGGGCTTCCACCGCCAGAGCGACGAGACCAAGCGTGGCGTGGCGCTCACCCACTTTTTCATCATCGGCATGTTTTTCGGGGTCTTCATCCTCGTGGTGGTGTGCAATCTCCTCATCGCACGCACCTTGCTACGGAAACCCCCGGGGGCCCGGTCCAGATCGTTGGTGGCTGAACAGAAGGGCCAAAGCTTCAGGGCCCCGGCGTCCGTCAAGCTCCGAGGGGTGAGGCGCCAGGCGCTGCAGATGCTGTGCGTGGTGGTCGGCGTGTTCGTGCTGTGCTTCCTGCCCCACCACGTCGTCCAGGGACCATGGACCCTGGCGGTGCTGGAGATCGGGGAGGGCTGGGGGAGTGTGGCCTGGAGCATGACAACCCGACAGACCCTGAACGACGCCCATCAGGTCACCTTACTCCTCATGGGCCTCAACTGTATCCTTGACCCGGTGGTGTACTGCTTCGCCACCAACAAGTTCAAGACTTTCATTTCCCGGCACATGAGGAAGATGATAAAGGGGGAAGCGTGCACCACACAGACGTACACCAGCCAGGTGTCCAGTCAGGAGGGCACGATCCACAGCCGGAGAGCCCCAGGAAACGAGCAACCGATGGCGCCGATAGGGAAGGACTGCGAGATGCACGACTAGAGCTGAACGTCACAGAGAGGAGACACAGCAAGGATCTTGAATATTTAATGACGGTGAGAAGGTGGACTATTGTGTGAAGCCAGGGATGTATTATTTGAGGTTAGCGACAATACAACTATGGAGGTGGTGTATAGCTATATTCGAAATATGTATAGCTTGTTATTGTTGCTGTCGTGCACAAGAGACATACATGGAATACATAGGGTTGTGTTGACCACTTCCTGTCTCCCATGAGCGCTCATGTTCAAGTGGTTTAGTGTTTGTAAATGTGTTTGCATACAGGATCATATCACAAATACATTAGAAGATCAGCATTAACAACGACACACTGATATCTTTGAAATGCTATTTAACTCTTTAGATTTTGTGAATTGGTTCCCATGTGTTTTAATTTTGTGGAAAGCAGAAGTAAACATACTGTGTCACAATTGACATTGTGGAATTTTATTGAAATGCGAAACAGGATCCTATTGTGAAATGTTTTTAAGGCAGTGAACTTTTGTAGACGTAAGGTATACAGTCATTCTGAAAGAATCAGGCTCCAAGAATGCTTCAACTCTGTCAAATGAGTCTCTTGTTTGAATCTATTTCTTTGTTCATCCAAAGAAGGAAGGTGAAAGGCAATATTCTCCTACCCTTCCTCCTAACAGGAAGACATTTGTGGAATTGTTTTTGTATTTCAACACTGGTAAAAGACCAAGATATTTAATTGTTAATTGTTGCGTAAAACAAATGTACACACGCCTAAACCAACTAAGGTCCCACACAGAGTTACACAAATCACTTAAATCAGAAAACATATTGAGGAAACTTCCACAGAAGAAAAGTCTTATCCGGAAGGGTTAAGTGATTATAAATGTTCTAGCCATATTTGTTTTGTGGGATATGTGTATATTGACTAGAAGCGACCCAAGATAAGCGGTTTTGAAGCTGAGGATGAGGACTTACATGATAAATCCACATTCCCAAATCCGAATTACATCATTCATTTCTTTCAGTTTGTTTCTTTTCAGTTTGTTTGATTGATGTTCCTCTTAAGCCATTGTTTTTTAATGACAAACATAATGCATGTAGTTTCTTCATTTATGTTATTTATTCAAATAAACATTTTCACATTTCTAAAACACGAAAAACAAAATTTGCACTTTCATGTAAAAATAAGATAAACTTCGGACAATCCATGTAAACTTCAAAAGCTGTTGATAAAAGTGGAAATGTAATTTTGCCATTCCCCGCCAACCTTAATTTTTCTCTCCAAAGAGGTCAATTACTGGTCATGGAGGTCATACTTTTATATGTAATTTCCAATCGTGAAGGTCTAGGATAGGCTGAATGCGACGTCATGGGGGTCTAGGGTAGTCTGGATTAGACGTCATTTCCAGTCATGAAGGTCAGGAACCCGCTGGAATAGACCTCATGGCCACCAGTCATGGAGGTCGAGGATAGGCTCGAGTAGAGATCATTGCCAGTCATGGAGGCCTAGGATGGGTTGGAGTAGACGTCATGACCAGTCGTGGAGTTTGGCTTCAGGTCTCCGTAGGTGAGGTTGGTTCCGGTGTAGTTCATGTAGTCACCTTGACTTTCAACATGTGGCAGGCCATCACTTGGTTTGAACCAATAAATAACAAACCAACAAATTAACTTTGGATAATATTATATCAAATAAATTCTTTGCTACTCTCTTTTTGACTCTCAATGTAACTTGCACACAAAAATGAAGGCTGACTGTAATAATAGTTGTGTAATGTGTGTGATTAAAATAACTATTGGCTTACCTTGTGGCCATTTTAGATCCAGTCAAACCTGTATATGATTTGACCAGTGCACATAAGCGCACACAGACACAGACACACAGACACACACACACACACACACACGCACACACGCACACACACGCACACAGGCACACGCACGCACGCACAAACGCACGCACGCACGCACGCACACACACACACACACACACACACACACACACACACACACACACACACACACACACACACACACACACACACACACACACACACACACACACACACACACACACACACACACACACACAGAAACACACGCACAGACACACACCCGCACAAAACCCTTTTAATGTGTGCAAAAAATAGTGAAATAAATTCAATAAATTCCCATTCAATAAATCAACATAATTCTTTTCGAACCTTCCTGCAGAAGCGTGCAACAGGTGGCATAACCCCCCCTGGCAAACAGCAAAGCAGCAAGCAGGATGAGCCAACCCAGGAGAGACAGACCAAAGCCTGCCAGACCCAAATGATCCACAAGAGCCAGTCCTAAACGTATACATATCAAATACACAGATAGTTAAAACAAACCGAGGTCGGAGGTGAACACACAATTAGCAGTGGCCACATTAGTGATAATAAGCAAGGGAACTCAATTCTAAACGTCATCCAACAAAAAAACTGTAGATTCTCTTCAGGATTTTGTGAACTAAAACTTGCACAGACAAAATAAATTGTTTACATGATGTCACAAATGAATATAATGCAAAATTTCTCTGTTCTAAACCTACCCGTCTTTGGCATGGCCACAACCTGAATCAGGAAGGATGAGCTGATCTCCGTTTGATTGATCCCCATCTCTAGGCTCTGAGCCATGCAGTGGTAGTAACCGCTGTCCTCTGGTCTGGAGATGACTACATCCCTCCCGGTGTACATCACGTTCATCTTCCCTCTGTTCAGAGGAGTCATGTGCCAGGACCAGTTGACAGCGAGTGAAGAGCTGGGGGCATGACAATTCAGCACCACGGGTTGACCCTCCATGACAACGGGGTGGGAGGGAGTGGCCAACACCTCCAACTTCGCCAATCGCTCTGAAGCGGGCGGAGAAAAGACGTAAGGATAACTTATGACTAAAGATAATTCAATTATATTAGTTATATTGCTGTTGGATTTTCATTGGAGATCATGGTAATACACACTTACCTACTACGGTGAGGTTGAAAGCGTGACTGAAAGATGTTTCCCCTGGCACATGAGAACATAGGTATCTCCCAGAGCTCTCAACGGTTGCTTGGAAGACTAGATCTTCCCCTACAATGTGGTATAGCTCTCCCCCTACAATGTGGTATCCGCCCAGAGTGTGGTTGAAATAATACCAAGAAATTGGTATTATTCGCTCAACGGTTGTTTTTGAAGACTAGATCTTCCCCTACAATGTGGTATAGCTCTCCCCCTACAATGTGGTATCCGCCCAGAGTGTGGTTGAAATAATACCAAGAAATTGGTATTATTCGCGAATCTGTTTTTACCAGATTGCATGTTAAAATCACTTTATCCCCCTCCTTTTGAATCACTGGCTTTGCACCGACCGCAGGAACAACCCTTGTGAAATTACCTGTAAAAGAAAATCGCACAGAGCTTAAAAACAGCCCTGGGGTTCCTCTCTGAAATATACTTTATCACCGGAAAGACAATTTGACAAGACAAAAAAGTATGTTGATTTTTCATAAATAAACACAACTTGGCATTTTCCACTTTCAGAACTCTAACACCCAAGACTATAAGTTATCACAAAGAGTTCCAAACCTGCTGTTGCAGACAAGAAGAGTAATAGAAGAGACCAACGCAGCATCTTGGTACGATGGTCAGCTGAACTCCTGATTGCCACGGTCTTCTCATCAGGTGAGAGTGGCAGGTTTGTGTTATCATCCTGAATGAGGGAGGAAGTTCCAGGTTCCCTTTCAAATGTTTGACTTACTGTACCGCAGTGAATGTCAACACAATAAGTTGGTAAGTTGTGAGGGCAAGTCAAGCCCACAAGGTTAAATGAAGGCCAAGGCCTCTGTATTTTCATACCCCCCCTGCACTCTGCACTATTTACCCTCAGACTGCTCCCAGTCAGATTGGTACCCTGGGACAGTTCCACCCAAACCCCTTCCCCAGAGGAAAAGCCGCCCCCTGGCCAATACTGGCCAGTGACAGATTAGTGCAGTGTTTCTCCTGCTAGCTCCACTGCAATCAGCCTTGATTGTTTTGTTCTTCTATCAAATAAAGTTGTTTCCGCACTGTGCACATGCAAATCATCAGCATTCATAACACATACATCAGCGCCACTGCTGGGAAAGATCTTAGGGGAAACAAAAGTCACAGCAGGCTCAGAAGGATTCTTACCCAAATTTACTGCATCATTACCTGCACCATGACGATTTGTCCAAGAACTATTTCTCGTTGACCTCAAAACAGTCATCTGTTTGTTTTCTGGGCACATGATCGGTACCAGAGAAGTACTTTATAAGGAAAGGTTGCATCTTAGGCAGATGATTCAATAATTCCAGCGACAACTGTGACAAAGTGTTCCCTTTTCTTTTTTTAGCAGTAAGTCTATATGCTAAACGAACAACATTATTAGATAGTGAAAGCACGGGAGTCACGCAAGGGGTATAAACAACATGCTTATGAGCCATTAATCCAAATTGTTATATACTAAGGGTGGATTGAAGCTGTTGAGTTTTCTGAAACAAAAGCTGTGTAAAATAAACACTTACACCAAAGAGAGCAACAATAATATCCCACAATAACAGTACAATAAGTTTATTAATTGTCAGCCAGAGCCGATTGCTAACAAAATGTTATGGTGCCTCACTGCCTAGACAAAGTCTTCACTTCCTCTTTCTAAAGTTGTGTACACCAAACGGGGAACCCTTAATATCCGTTTTAGTGCTTCCCTTTTAATTCTAACCTACATACAGTATCTCTCTTTTCATTCATTGTCTTTCTTCTTACACGTTTGTTTTATGGTGTTATTAACACCAACAACATGTACTTGCCAGCAGATGTAGGTTTGTTAGTTTTAGTTAAGGAGATGGATGTATGCAGAAAATGAATTGGTTATAGATGTTACGATTTAATGATTTCAAGAAAAAGAACACCTTCTTAATCGCACACTGTTCATTGCTGCAGAACCCCTTTCAGCCTCTGTCGAAAACGCTCGGTTTTAGCTCCTGTCTCAGGAGCTAAAACCCCTCCTCAAAAGCCCAGTCTGCTTTGATTGGTAAGCTGGCCCACTCTCTTCAGATTTTCCCTTGTGACTCAACCCCTGGGTTTTTTACCAGCGAGTGTGACAGAGTGTCAGACAGTGTGAGAGTGAAAGGGAGAGTGTTGAAAATCTGGGAGTGTCGACTTCTCCAAAATGTCGACAAGGGACATAGCAGGCCATAGCCTGTAATTTCTCTATTTACTCTATGAAACTTGCACATTGTATGATGAACAACGCAAACCACATGGTCAGACCATTTGGATACAGTGCAGTGACCACAACTTGACCAAATGCCAACACTCAAACAGATTTGGTGCCAAAGGTGGTAAAAGCTGCAAACTCGGCACACACAGGTACCAGGTGACTTTGGGACTATACGCCAAACACATGCAAATGTAAACAGCTTTACAACACATTTAAACAGCTCTTACATTGCGTCAAAAACACGTAGGCTCAGCAGCTGATATGGCTATTAAGAAGAGATTCCATAGTCTACCAATGCCAAATTTGAAGACTATATGAAAAAATATTGACGTTCAACATTTCACCTTTGAACTGGGTACATTTTTGGACGTCATTTGGACGCCTATGACAGGTGCAGTAAATGTTAACATGATCCCACTGCACAATGTGTCGTCAGAGTAACCTCTTCTCTGTGTCATTATTGGACATCAGATTTCGGTCTACTGAAGGTTTTTTTTTGTAACGCAACATTGTTCTGACAATACACCAATGTTACCTATTTTTTATACCTAAATTACAGTACAATAATTGCACTGATAAGTAAAATGAAAAACACTACTGTAAGAAAATGTTTAGACTGTCTTTTGGGGGATGTAATGATCAAATCAGGGCAAGGAGAAATACAAAAAGGTTACAAAGTAAATAAGTAACCAAATATATTTTTTACTGTAATACAGTAAAATATTTAGTTGAACTGACTGCATATAAAGCTTTTCGTAGGCCAACAAAAAATAAAAATAAGAATATAAATGAGGTGAAACAGATCTACATGTAAATCAGTATGTATCCCACCTCCATTCTTGATTAGGCCAAAGGACCACATAGAACATAGTAGAGCTCACTGAGTCCTCTTTTATGCTCTGACACATGATTGAGTGTTTTGCCAGTTGAGTTTGAACAGGTGAGTAGTGAGTTAGACTTCCGTTTTGAAGGCCACTGTGATCCAGGTGAACCAAATGTGCTAAATGATGAGATTTGTGCTTAGAGTTTAGCAAAAATGTGAAAACAGTAGAATTGTGCTTAGAGTTTAGCAGTCTGGAGTCTTGTGGTTGATACAAGAGCTTCAAGTTTTCAGAATTGTGTGCATAGTTCATTTTTGTGTGTGTATTCAATCGAGAAAAACTGTATTAATAAGGCCATCACTTCATATAGTAGGATCCCGGCTTGGCTGCTTGCAGCTATATAATTTTTTTATTATTGTTAATATTATTGACAAATACATTCAAAACTTTAAACTAACGAATAAAGAAAGAAAGAAACAAACCTACAAAACACTAGAAGTCTGCAGCTAGGCATACTTCTAGCCACTGGGGGGGGCCCACCACGCATACATTCATGCTGTTAACACGGCGTTCTGCTGATCTACAACCCATGTGTGTGTGTGTGTGCGTGTGTGTGTGTGTGCGTGTGTGTGTGTGTGTGTGTGTGTGTGTGTGTGTGTGTGTGTGTGTGTGTGTGTGTGTGTGTGTGTGTGTGTGTGTGTGTGTGTGTGTGTGTGTGTGTGTGTGTGTGTGTGTGTGTGTGTGTGTGTGTGTGTGTGTGTGTGTGTGTGTGTCTGTCTGTCTGTCTGTCTGAGTGTGTACTTGGGGGCTGCTGTCTCTGTGTTTGAGCAGAAGGACATGAAGAAGTGCAATCCCCTCCCTATCGTCTTTTTTGATGGAAGTATTCTGTTTTGTGCGTCTCGCCATCGCTATGAGACGTGACGAGTTACTGCGCGGGTTTCTAGCGGCCAATACGATGCAGAGATGAGTACAGATGAATAAGAATTGGCACAATCTGTCACATTCTAAATGTCTGCAACTGCATTTCTACAGTTTATATAGTCATTTTCAGGGTTCATATCGTCGTTTCCTAGATTGATATCGTTCTTTCCACTGCTGATATCTTTTGTCACTGTTTGCATAATTTTTTTCGCGGTTTATATCGTAATTTCAACAGTTTATATCGTCATTTGTCATTTTCACTGTTTATAATGTCATCCCACAGTTTACATAGGCCTACTCAACTCTAGTTTATATCGTAATTTTCACAGTTTATATTATCATTCCACAGTTTGGATAGTCATCTTCACAGTTTATATTTTCAGTCCACTGTTAACATCTATAAAAAATATACCTGTCGAAGCACAGGTATATATTTTTTCAACACTCTCGAAACATCTGCCTGACCGAGGAAGGCTATGTGTCTATCTAGCGGTTTTCAACAGCTGAGGCCGCCTCCCCTGGGGGGCGCCAAAGAGCCACTCTATTGATATCGGTAATTTTGCGTGCGTGTATTAGTTTTAAAATGCACAGTTTCCTTGTCCCCTCACAAGAAGTCAACATTAAGGGAGGAGACAGGACCCAGCAAAAATCGTAGGAAATATGATCCTGAATGCGTTTCTGGTTTTCTGTGGAGAACGAGTTCCCCCAGATCTCCGCAGAGGCTAGTCCCCTTCACCTCCATCTACTTATGAGGGTGGGTTTTTCCGCACTGACCCTGATTAAAAACAAATACAGATCAAGGCTGCAGGTGGAGGACCACTTGCGTTGATTTCTCTCGGCAATGCAGCCCCACATCGAACA
>OLKM01000100.1:541191-542522 GCA_900291075.1 Melanogrammus aeglefinus
CATCCACGTCTGCTTCATTTCGATCTTGGCCTCTTTTCTGTTTGAGTTCAGGGATTAGACAGATTAGAGTGCATTTGACGTACATTTTTAAAGCATTTCAATGTTTAAAGACAATTTCCCTAATGTCCGCTCTCTGTGTCTCTAGAACAGACAGACCAGGTCTCAGCCGGAGAGATTAGTAATCTTCACCTCCGCTCGAAATATTCCACTCGCATTTCTCCTCAATTTCCGATGCCCTTTCCCGACGCCATGAGGGCTTTGTCTGTCCCTCGCCCGACCCAAATGGTCTGCGTTTGTGTGTGTTTTCGTGCTAGGGCATCCTAGGCACATTCTCCTAAGCGCTGATATCCTGTATGAAAAAAAGCTCTGCATCCATCTTCCTGCCACGACGGGCTGAGCCACAGAAGCCTGCCCTTTAGCAGTCTTATACCCCCAGAATGCCTCCCTCTCTCCTCCCCCAGTACATCCACCCACCTGTCTGGGGCCACACAAGAAAGACACCCTTTTTCCATCACCACTTCCAACCAAAATATATATCCAGTATATTGTTTAAATAATATTTTTTCAAGTTTTGTGCTTGTATTAAAGAGTGAGCTAGACAGGAAGGTATGGGTGCTAGAGGGGAAGACATACAGCAAAGGACCACAGGCAGGAATCAAACCCGGGTCGATGCGTTCAGGACTGAACCCATATGATACACACTCTACCTGGTGCCACCGGGGCACCCCCCAACCAACAGAAGTTAAAAGACAAAAGCTTAGGTTGATAACCCCCACATATTGATCGCCCCCTTTGTCTGTTATCTCCCTGTTTCTCTGTGGGGTGCTCTGATTCTTGTTTGGTAGGTTATGGCGCCTCCGTTAGTGCCCTTGACCTCAGGCAGGGTACCCTCTGCATGGCACTGCGCTCTGGAGCAGAAAGAAAACAGAGGACAGATTAGCCCCTGAAGCCATCCATAAAATGAGTCTTTATTGTTTTAACAGCTCAGACATTTGACATCGAGCAGAGAGAGAGAGAGAGAGAGAGAGAGAGAGAGAGAGAGAGAGAGAGAGAGAGAGCAAGATAGAAGAACCAAGAGAGAGAAGAGAGAGAGAGGAAGATAGAAGAACAGTGAGAGAGAGAGAAGAGAGAGAGAACCAGATAGAGACCAGGAGGAGAAAGCAGACTAGAAGAACCACAATAAATAAATTAGAAGGAAAATAAATGTTGTGCTGATGTTGTGTGTGTGGTGTGTGTGTGTTGTGTGTGTGTTGTTGTGTCGTGTGTGTGTGATGTAGATGTTGTGTGTGGTGTGTGTGTGTGCTGTGTGTTCGTGGTTGTGTGTGTGTGTG
>OLKM01000100.1:550817-553317 GCA_900291075.1 Melanogrammus aeglefinus
ACACACACACACACACACACACACACACACACACACACACACACACACACACACACACACAAACACCTGCATACAACACGCACAGAGACACACACGCATATATACACACGTGGAGGCACACATTACACTTTAAATTGTTGTCTGGCTATTGGATGGTTGGTGATTTTAAATATGGTGTCCTTGAAGAGCATACCTAAATATCCCGTGCAAGTATTTCCTTCCAAATGTCCTCCCAACACAACTCATTTGTGCACAACAGAAAGTCATTCAACTCCATAACTCACAAAAAGACAAAGTCGATGAGACACTCAAACTTTTATGATATATTATATTTATTATATATATTATATTATATTTATTATTCATTCTGTAAACCCAGAGATTATGATTCAATACTAACAAGACTGGATATGAGCAATGAGTTGGTAGCAATGTTGTTGTTGTTGTATTTTTTGCCACCAACGTGGATATTCATAGGTCTGTGTGTCTGTTACTGTTACTTTATTCCAAATTTTGTTTGGAAGGTGTTGCCAAATTCATTTAATTCGCCAACGATAAAAGTGACTCTTGGATCAATGGAATTTGATGCTGAACCTCAAAAATGCAAAAAAAAATATGAACAGGCTCAAGAACACTTTTTCTCTGTGGACATTTTCATAGCAAATCACGCAACACTCCAGCCTTCTGGGTGAGTCGGATGAATTATGAGAACATCAAGCAGATTAACTTCATCATCCCTCCAAGTCGAGACCTTGGTCAGTGAGTAAACAGCAATACTCTGCAGATCGCTAGCAGGGAAAGAGGTTCTTGTCGTCTCTTGATACAGCTTTGAATTAAGAAAGCTGCGTCACTCATCACTATGTTTCAGTCAAAAGACGCAGTGAAACACTACTCTCTGCTCTGTTGATAATTAACTCAGAAAGAAAAGCAACTTAGACGCAATTCCTGACACAAAATAATCTCCTGTCTAGTCAAAATTAGGTAGAGCTTGGCATTGACACTCCCAGAATAAGGGATTTGGTTGCCAAGTAGGCACTCCGGCTTAGAAGGTATGCACTCACTGGGTTTTACTTTGGACAAAAGCGGCCACTTAAAGGCATATATTATTAAACATCAGATATGTGAGCTCCTCACAATAGGATGGATGGAGTTTCCACCACGGGTGCACGAGTGTGCAAGCATGAGTGTTATGCTTTATGCGGCGATGCATTGCAGCCCATTTTACCATACACAGATAGACGGTACTTTCAAAAAAGGGGCTAGTGGTTAGAGTAAATCTAGGGTGGTTGACTGTTAGCCGAAAGGCTTTGGGTTTGAACCCTGATGTCCACCTGTGGACTGTTGTGAACAGTACCACGCCGTGCGGCAAAAAGCTGCTCAAAATAAGTTTGGTAGGAAATAGAGAAGAGGAATCCGACCAGCAACCCAGTAGTTGTCAAACCAATAGCTCTAGCTCCAGTGGCTACCGCCACTCAATAACAAGAAACACGCACACACATGCGCAAACACGCACGCACATGCACGCACACATAAGAAGCACAAGGCGCACATGCATGCACACACACGCAAACACACACAGAGACAAGTGTCTAAATGGAGAAGCATGCAGGCTCATTGATTTAATGCGCACGCACATGCAAACATGCATGTGCGTGTCTGGTACTTCAGCACTTAATGGGCTGGAAAATGTGATTGCTACTGATGCTGAATAAGGGCGTGGGGACAATGGAGGGATGGAAAAGAGAGACGAAGAGGAAGAGGAGAGGAAGGAGAGGAAGGTAAGGATGAGGGGAAGGAGAGAGAAAGAGGAGAGAGAGAGAGAGAGAGAGAGAGAGAGAGAGAGAGAGAGAGAGAGAGAGAGAGAGAGAGAGAGAGAGAGAGAGAGAGAGAGAGAGAGAGAGAGAGAGGAAGGGGAGAGATGTAGGGGCTGAGAGAGACAGAGTGGGTGAGTCAGGGGTCATCACAATCAGTTGTCAATTGTTAATATGCTTGTGTGGTGAGCAAGCACACTTATGCTTAAGACATCATTTACCACAACCGTCAGGTTCGGGGGACGTTGCCTTCCCTTTGTGTGTACAAGCGACAATAACAATAACTGGTGACCTTGACGTTCTCGGACGATCTCAGAGATTCGCAGTGACATCATGGACAGTTACATTAGCAGGAGCTAGAGCTGAGCACGGTGTATGTGTATGCATGACCTGCCCGTTCCATCAGTAAAAGTATCAAACGTATTCCACCATCTCTTTATTGAACCATTACGCACCAGTAACACTACAATGGAGGCTCCTACCGTCAACGCGGGAACATTCACATCACTGGAGTTTTGGGAGCAGCATACCGCCGCTTGGTTTGAGTGCAATTCTCCCTACAAAAAGTCATCACAGGGATGGTGAACTCCTACCCCCGGTTCTGCCCTTGCACTGACCTCATGGTCCCCCTGTGGGTGGCAGTAGCTCAGGAGGTAGAGCGGGTTGGCTGGTTGCCGCAAGGTTGCTAG
>OLKM01000100.1:558317-561106 GCA_900291075.1 Melanogrammus aeglefinus
TCTCTCTCTCTCTCTCTCTCTCTCTCTCTCTCTCTCTCTCTCTCTCTCTCTCTCTCTCTCTCTCTCTCTCTCTCTCTCTCTCTCTTTGTGTTTTTTATTGGATTTGAACAACATTCTAGACTTTTCACCACATTGTTTTAAACGTATGAACCCTCTGTAAGAAAGAGAGGGTGGCATGTCCTGACTCGCTACACTGGTTGCGCAGTGAAAGAGTGGGTCAAAGGACGTCTCCCAAGGACATGCTCCATTGGACCCACAGCCAAGGAGTATTTTGCAGGTAAAAGGTCACAACTCTGGGGCAGGTGGTGGAGCTTGCCGTTCAGAACTCGGAGCGGCAATGGGACTGAGATAAACAACATCTGGACCAGTGGAAACTAGTACTCAGTGGCAATGAGTGTTTTGTTATGGTTTGAGAAAACCTGACAGTGATTTCCCTTTCTTGATATCATTTCTTGTTTAAAAAATGCACTGGTTCTTTTTAAACACAACTAAGGTTGGTTTTAGAAATTTACAAGATCAATTATCGTATTTCCTGTGTTTTGAGTTTTTTTTTAACAAGACTAAATTACAGGGTTGAGCTGCCTTTGGCCTGAGTGGAGGGCAATGTTCAACCACACTGTTGGTCAACATAGTTGCTGACCTACAATGTAGACTTTGACATGGGCTAGTGGCCGTCCACTCTGTCTAAAGCACTGTGTGTCTAATGGTGGTCGCTTCTGTCTACAGAGAAGTGAGACCATTTCCCCCGTTTCTTTAGAATATCCCCAGACTTTTCACTTAGTTCCCCTTATCAGAGAAGCCATTCATGTCTTTTTGGAATATTTTACACAGCAGGTTTTATTTTTGGATTTAAAGATAGCAAAGACAAGCAGTCACTATCGTCACTTTTATATTTTGGGATTTGTTGACGGAAGGTGGGCCTTTTATGTAAGCGCCAAAGGAAAGGTTGAAACTACCTTGATGTTGATTTGGAAGTCTTTATCAGAAGGTTGAGGTTTTTTATGAGAAAATGAAATACTTAGAAACTTAAACAGCAGGGGTTGTTATGAGGCAGAATAACTGGTGTTTAGAGGAGGTTTTGCCTGAAGGAACGATTGATGTGTTTGTCCTGTATGTTTCTTTTTCGTGGCGGTTTATTCAATTTCTGTTTTAATTGATTTTTCAATTTTGCTTTGTTAATTTATTTTTGTATTTTTTGTTTATTTCTTTGAGATTGTTTTGTTGTAAAATTAAGAGTTTTGCTGGTAAAATGTACCTACTATTCTCGCCCTCTTTTTCTCTCTCTCTACTTTGCTCCCTCTCCTACTCTCTCTCAAACCTCTCCCTCCCTCTCTTCTCTCCTTCTCTCCTTATCTCTCTCCCCTCTCTTCTTTTCACTCTCTCTCTCTCTAACTCTACTCTCGCTCTCCATTCCACCATAACTCTCTCCCCCTCACTCTCTCTCTCTCTCTCTCTCTCTCTCTCTCTCTCTCTCCTCTCTCTCTCTCTCTCTCTCTCTCTCTCTCTCTCTCTCTCTCTCTCTCTCTCTCTCTCTCTCTCTCTCTCTCTCTCTCTCTCTCTCTCTCTCTCTCTCTCTCTCTCTCTCTCTCTCTCTCTCTCTCTCTCTCTCTTCTCTCTTCTCTCTCTGTGTGTCTCTCTCTCTTCTCTCCCCTCTCTCTCTCTCTCTCTCTCTCTCTTCTCTCTCTCTCTCTCTCTCTCTGTGTGTCTCTCTCTCTCTCTCCTCTCTCTCTCTCTCTCTCTCTCTCTCTCTCTCTCTCTCTCTCTCTCTCTCCTTTCCCAGACAACAAACAAATCCAGCGGCCCTCCAGACATACTCATAGCTTTATGGATCCTCTGTAGCAGAGAGACTGGTTAAGTTTGGATGAAATTGCATGAAATAAAGGCAATATATACGATGTATAAAGAACATAAGAGAAAGCAGCCAGACTGAGGGAGGATATTGCCTGCTTAAGGCAGTGATTTATACTGCAGATGAGGGCCAAGAGCTGGTGCCTGGGTTAGCCGGCTGCTGGCTGAGGCAGGAGAGCAGGCAGCAGTGGTATTTCTGGGAAAGAACTGGCGATATGTATCGCTGACGATGTTGCTGCTTGATTTGTCAGAAACAATATTTCATATCATTCAATTAAAAGAAGTCGAACTGATGAACTTTGGGTATTGTCACCAGGAAGTCAAAATATGACTTATATCAGCTCTTCCTATGGCCTCTCAATGCGTCCAACTCCTATCTCTCCATCCAACTGTTTATTACGTAATCAAACATCCATCCTCTGCTATCCGTCTTACTATCCCTCTCGATCTACTGTCTATCATTCTAACTATCAATCTATTATCCATTCACCAACCTCTCATTTCCTCGAACCACTCATCCAACCATGTAGCCACATCTATCCATCCATTCACCGTCGCCGCCCAAACCCATCCATCCGTCCGTCCATGCCTCCTCAGCCATGTCAGGTGAGCACTCTTTCCTGTCACTGCCACTCTGCGTTTCTCTGGGCGGATCAGGTGGGCCTCACAGCATAGGGGTGTCCAGCGGGCTGAGCCAGCTGAGCAAATTAATGAAATGGGGAAGAAAATGAATTCATGCCACGTTCCGGCCCCAGCCATCAAGTTGGTGGTTGCAGCCTGGTCTGTTGTAGTATACTGACTGTAACTCTCTCTCGTTCTCTCAGACTCTCTCTCTCACTGCCTCTCTCACTGCCTCTCTCACTGCCTGTTTCTCTCTCTCTCTCTCTCTCTCTCTCTCTCTCTCTCTCTCTCTCTCTCTCTCTCTCTCTCTCTCTCTCTCT
>OLKM01000100.1:564449-577598 GCA_900291075.1 Melanogrammus aeglefinus
TCCTTCCTTTTTTTTTACTTTATAAGCACATCACGGAATAAAATCTACAACCTGCTGTGCCACCATGTTATCCAACAATAGCTTATCCGGACAAACGTGCATGTTAATAATAACAACAATAATTACCAATAATGGACAATGATGAACAATTCATTAGCCTGCCCATAACTGACATTGGCCGTGGATGGGGGATAGGGTGAAAAATCACCCGCCTGGATGAAATTAAAGAAGCACAAATGTTGCGTCCTCTCTCATTCGTCCCTTTATCCGTCTTACGCCGTCTGAATGAGCAGGCGGTCGGGGGTCGGGCGGTAAACTGTTTGTCTAGGCCCGTACCCCGTCTTGTTTCGGCTAGGCTAACGAATGGCTCGCGCTCGGCTCGTAATTAGTTTTAGGTGTCAGTGGGGTCGTTGGTAGAGTGTGGCTCGTGGCTGATTTATGAGGCTTTTAAGGGGTTGTGAGAAAGAGGAGACGAAGACGAAGGAGAAGGCAAGAAAAAGAGAGAGAGACGGCCCTGACTTGGTTAAAGCCGGTCAGCCTCTCAAAGGCAATAGGAGAGAGGGAGGGAGGGAAGGAGGGAAAGAGAGATAGAGAGAGAGAGAGAGAGAGAGAGAGAGAGAGAGAGAGAGAGAGAGAGAGAGAGAGAGAGAGAGAGAGAGAGAGAGAGAGAGAGAGAGAGAGAGAGAGAGAGAGAGAGAGAGAGAGAGAGAGAGAGAGAGAGAGACAGAGACAGAGACAGAGAGAGAAAGAGAGAGGATGGGTTTTAAATGGAGGAAATGAAGGAGATAGAGGGAGGGAGAGAGAAAGAGAGGAGGAAGAAAAGGGATTGTTTGGAGAGACAAAGGGAGAGAAAGAGAGAGGGAAGGGACAGAGACAGAGAAATAGAGAAGGATAAAGAGGGAGATACATATGTAGAGAAGGAGAGAGCGAGGGAGAGAGACAGAGGTAGAGAGAGATAGAGAGAGAGAGGGGAGGGAGAGGGAGAGGGTGAGGGAGTGAGCGAGAGAGCAAGAGAGTGGGAGAGAGAGAGAGAGGGAGAGAGAGAGAGAGGAGAGAGAGAGAGAGAGAGAGAGAGAGAGAGAGAGAGAGAGAGCAAGAGAGAGTGGGAAGAGAGAGAGAGAGAGAGAGAGAGAGAGAGAGAGAGAGAGAGAGAGAGAGAGAGAGAGAGAGAGAGAGGTGAGATAGGGACAGAAAGTAAAACAATGAGCAGGAAGGGGAGTAAAAAACAGAGGGAGAGAAAGAGAGAGAAAGACCAAGTGCGAGACGGAAAAAAGGAAAAAGTGAGTGCCGTGATTAACTTTCATTTCCTATGCCTCATTATTCCTTCCCCAAATGAAATTTCAGAGGAGGAGATAAATCTTGTGGCGGTGCCCGCTGCTGTGCACCTCGGCACCCAGGAATAGCCGCCTCTTGGACCCGCTCTGCTTATCACTTTAAATTCATAGCAAACTAGCTGTCTGCCTCCGCCAATACGAGAGCTGTGCTCAGAGCAGCCCTGTTTGTATTTGTTATGTATATAGGCTTTCATGCTATGTGTGTATGCATATGTATGTGTGTGTGTATATGTGTGTGTGTGTGTGTGTGTGTGTGTGTGTGTGTGTGTGTGTGTGTGTGTGTGTGTGTGTGTGTGTGTGTGTGTGTGTGTGTGTGTGTGTGTGTGTGTGTGTGTGTGTGTGTGTGTGTGTGTGTGTGTGTGTGTGTGTGTGTGTGTGTGTGTGTGTGTGTGTGTGTGTGTGTGTGTGTGTGTGTGTGTGTGTGTGTGTGTGTGTGTGTGTGTGTGTGTGTGTGTGTGTGTCTGTCTGTGCATTAGAACATGCAGGCATGCAAGCATTCAATCACAATTATATACTAAACATGCATTTAGGAATCCTCTCTAATATAATGTTATTTTATGGAATCAGGTCCATAAACATCAAGAATCCCACAGCCTTTTACTGATGCTCTCTCAAGCACATCTACAGTATATCCAGATGGCAATGAGGATGAGTAGTAGGTAATGATGAATTGACTCATTCCATCCATCCTACTCATAACTCTACTGTAGTGTAAATGTTTGGTTTCCATTCAAGCTCAAAAACGATCTGTGCTCCAATGGTGATTGGAGCACAGATTAGGACAATATTTAGACTTCAAGAATATTTGTAGTCCTTAAGAGGATCTTCTGTTTTGTAGAAAAGGATTTGATGTTACGAAATGCATTGCGTGACGTTATGTACTTTTGCTATGCAATATTAATGTGTTTCGATTTTTGTCTAAGTGTAATTGGCCTTATTTTGCGAGCTGGTGGCAAAGACTTAAAGCTAATTGGAAGATGTTTCTATTGATTCTGCAACGTTTCCAATATTTCTTCAACACTAATACTCTGTAGAAATGAATATTGAACGGAAGATGTGGTTAATCTTGATTTACAATATCAATTATAAATGCTGTTTTGGTGATTTGAAGAGATTCCAAAGTCTAAAAAAGTTAAAACTTAAGGTCATACGATTTGAGCTCAAATAGTTTATGAGAAAAACAGTTTGACAGACCAAATGTTCCAGTTCAGTGAATAATTGGATAAAATATGACCGGAGGTATCGAGGGGAAAACTCCTATTCGCCTTCATCTTTCAATTACATTTCTTTTTCTCTGAACCCGAGCGAAACAAAACAGTTTGCATCTAGAAAAATGAAATCTATTGGCGTGTTCCCAGACAGCCCGGACTGATTACAATATCGGTGTGCAGGAGGGAGGAGGAGAATGTGTCATCTGTTTTCAAATGATGCCTCCAGGTATCTAATGTGGCTGCCTCCTCATGCTTATCTCTGTGGGCGAATGACCCCGTGCCAACGCAAATGTCAACCACAGCGGCAGTAATACATTGCTCTATGTATCCCTGTGCGGTGATTACGGGTATGCCGTTTCGAATAGTACGTGTGGCTGGCACAGCGGGAGGTAATTTAGTTGTCTATACATTTGAAAATATCTCACCTTTTCACCATGCCCTATCACTTATCCTCCCGTCTGTACGGAGACACCGCGTCTGCTGGAGCACCAGCGTTTTGGATAGGAGCAGACAACTTGAGCAACAGGCACGCTAGATTTATATTTATTCCAACGCCTCCTTCCAACGCCTCCTCTGCTCTAACGCCATCTCTTTTTTGATTGAGGTTGCCGTTGACAACCAAACACATCATGCGGCTCGGGCTCCACCCTCCATGTCTGTCTATATCTATACAGTGGAACGTATAGATGTAGACAGACATAGAGTAAGGTCCCTTAAGGCTTAGTTATGGTTGGACGTCGGGGGCAACGCGATGGTCCGCGCAGTCTCTCAGACGCAGTCGTGAACCTGTTTTGGTTCTTCGTCTGGTTTTGGTTAGGGGACCAATCACAGCCCTTGCTGCTGCGTTGCCTCGACGCAAGGTTACATGTGTTGGGAGGCGCACGTCAGGCCCTTGGGGTGGACGCATGGAGGGTCCGCAAGGACGTCATCCGTAGACCGCCTTGTGTTGCGTCGACGTGGAACCATAATTAGACCTTTAGGGCCCAGGGCTATGTAAAGATCTGACCCTGTCATGCACAACTCAGCTTGGCTGTCCCCTGTATGCATACAGTATGTGATAAGTGCGTCGGTATGTGTACTTTGAACACATTACCGTGCGTTCACACCAAACGCGAAATTTGTCGCCCGTTCGCGTTGTCGCCGAAGTTTTGTCGCGCCACACATCATAATCTGTCGCTGTGCAAGTTTTGTCGAATCTGTCGCGCCACCGGGTACGCCCGACTCGTCTTGATCTCGGAAGCTAACGAGGGTCGGGCCGGTAGTAGTTGGATGGGGAGACCGCCTAGGAAAACCAGGTGCTGTAGTGCTTGAGTGCTCCTGCGTCTGCGAGGATACCGTCCCAGCTATGGGTAAATAGTGGGTAGATGGCACCCAGCCTTGGAAGGCAACCATCTATGGAGAGGCTACAGTCAAACATAACCAGATGTTGTCGCGTGTGTCCGATCTCACACAGGGAACGAACCAGGTCGTATAAGGCTATATGACTGAAACGGCCGGAGTATGATAGTGAGTAGTTGCCCCCACAGCCTTAATTCGATTGTATAGAAGTCTAACAATGGACGAAACAGCTGGAGACGACGTTGGACGAGTCGTTCTGAGCGACGACATATAGAGAGAGAGAGCCGCCACAACTTGACTCCAGGTCCTCCATTTCACAACCATGTCCGACATTGCATGTTTTTACCTTTTTAAAGACAAGCATTTAAAGACAAGCATTGCATGTCTTTAGCTTGAGCGGGAAGTGAACGCTACGTCACTCAATGAAGTGAATGCTGATTGGCTGTAATCACGCGTCATCACGCGAAATTCGCGTGATGACGCGTGATTACACGTGACAGTGTCACGTATTTCCGTGAGACTGTGTTGGTGTGGTGTGTGTGTGTGTGTGTGTGTGTGTGTGTAGGTGTGTGTGTGTGTGTGTGTTTAGGATTCTGTGTGAGCATTTTGGTGTGTATGTTTCTCATTGTGCCTGTTTGTGTTTGTGTAGTTGTGTGTGCGTGTGTGTGTGCGTGTGTGTTTGTGCATGTGTGTGTGTGTGTGTGTGCGTGTGTGCCTGTGCGTGTGTATGCCTGTGTGTGTGTGCGTCTGTATGCATTGACAAGGCCTGATTCAAACCTCATCAGCGCAAACTCATTCTCGGACACCATCGAGGTTGCGGTTGACAACCAAACACATCAGGCGGCTCCAACTCCATCCGCCATCCTCCTCCAGAGACCGGACGACGAACACCATCCGACCTGCGCAGGCCAGGGGTGGAGACTGGGAGTGGAGCCGGGGACAGGCCTTCACGTTCTCAGGCCATTAGCGCCCGTCTCCAGGCCCTAGCGAGCCACTGGCGCCGCGGTCAATAGTTAATTAAGGGGCTCTGCTGGAGGAGAAGGGCCCCTCTCACGGCAGGAGAGTCCACAGTCCATGCTCTGATTTACCAAACAACCCACCCTATGCCTCTCTCCTAAAACTCCCTTTTCCCTCCTCTGGTCTCTTCCCCGCTCTGCTTCTCTCTGCAGAGCAATAAAGACTTGTCTGCCCTAGCAATATTTAACACTGCTTACTTTTTCTTTTAATTGGGATAATAAAAAAGCTCCATGTACTTGATTATGCGTGTGCATTTGCTACCAAAAAAAGTCTCACTACTAAAAACCCACCAATCTCTTCATAAAAGACCACTCACAGCTTTGCTGTACTTACAATTTCCCTCCTAACTTTTCTACTTTTTTCTGCGTTCTTTATGCAGAGAGCATGCTGAGCAGGACGTGGCCTTATGGGGAAATAAAACAGCATTAGACCTCGGGCTTTCCCATCCATTAATCATTTCACTTTATGATCTAGCCGTCGCCTATATATGGACTTCCTGTTCCCTACGAGCGCGTGCAGTTGATTATAGCAGGAGCTCCACTTTGGTCAAAGAAACCCCGCTCATAGTGCTGGAAATGACCACGAAAGGTGTGTGGGTGGAGATATGTAGTGCAGATATAGGCCCTAATCCTCCATAGACCTGCCTCCACGATGAATTATCTCAGCTAAACTGTCGTTGAGTACATATGTTTTTTCGCACGGTGCGCTTTCTGTACCCTGCCACCTCGGTACCCCTCTCCAACCGTGGGGGAAGCAATGCCTCTTTCAAATGATGACCTACCGTAGCTTAAGCCAAAAGTTCCACCAGGAAGACTGCATTCACCTTCTGCTCATCATCCATCTATATTGTCTTCTAAATTCTCAACCAATCAGGACAGTCATGCACAAACAGGAGTGCAGTTGCGCACCAACATGCAGGATACATAAACACCTCCCGTCCATGCTCGTCTCTTGTCTGTTGTTTTCATCGACCCTCACCTCACCGCGTCTAATCGTTCTAAATGTGTTGTCAATAAATGTTGTTTCATGTTTATTCTAAATGCTAGTCTCTCCTGATTGAACTGCGCATTGGATTTAATGAGTTGTATTATTATTGGTTAACCACGCAGCTGGCACAGTCCACGTGGGAGGGAGGGAGCGCTGGCTTACTTGGCCGTTGCTGTTGACGACTAGTTGCTGTTGTTGTGTTGTTGTTGTTGTTGTTGTTGTTGTTGTTGTTATTGTTGTTGTTTATTGTTGTTGTTGTTGATGTCGTCGTTTTGGTTGTACAGGGCCGGGCACTGTGCCAATAAAAAAAAGTAACAACTGAAGAAGCACTTGTTCTGTGTGTCCAGCAGCCATGTGCTGTTGTTGTCTCTCCAGAGGATTTAAACTCCGACTCCGCCGCGAGACCGCCACCACCGTTCCCCTCCAAGGCGAGGCCTTGGAGGGGAACGGGGGTGGCGGTCTCGCGGCAGAGTCGGAGTTTAAACCGATCAGACTTTGTTCTCTGCAAACACAAAAGGGGTTGGGAGCAGAAACAACTGAGAGTGGATGAGAAGGGGGGGAGGTTGGTGTGTGTGTGTGTGTGTGTGTGTGTGTGTGTGTGTGTGTGTGTGTGTGTGTGTGTGTGTGTGTGTGTGTGTGTGTGTGTGTGTGTGTGTGTGTGTGTGTGTTGTGTGTGTGTGTTGTGTGTGTGTGTGTGTTTGTGCATGTGTGCATCCAGGGCTCAACTCAAGATGTTCCAAGTGCTCTGGGGTCTCATCCCCTTATTGTGTGTAATAATGAGCTGTGTGTGTTCTGGCTGGCTTGTGTGTGTGTGTGTGTGTGTGTGTGTGTGTGTGTGTGTGTGTGTGTGTGTGTGTGTGTGTGTATGTGTGTGTCTCCATCGCAGGCCGCCAGCGGCCCCTTCTCCACACCTCCTCCATTGTTCAGCATTGCATATGAATTTAATTATAAACAGCTGTTTGGTGAATAGCTCGAATTAACTGCTGGAGTTCCGACATCCGGCCAGCACCCATCCCCATCCCCGCCACCGCCCACGCACGCAACGCACAACACACACACACACACACACACACACACACACACACACACACACACACACACACACACACACACACACACACACACACACACACACACACACACGCACACACACACACACGCACACACACATTCCTTTACCAACACCTCCACCACCACCACCACCATTATGTGACAGTAACATTACCTCAACCACTACCCACCATCCCTTATACCACCCCCTACCACCAACCCTTACAAACTACCGTCCCCACCACCGCCTACCACCATGCCTCATACACCATGTACCACCATCCCTTACCAAACTAACCCTAACCCGTCCAGCTTCATTAACCTCCCTCCACCCCATAGCAATCCTTCACCTTTTCCCACAGAGGGCATTCCAACAATGCTTGCATTTTCTTCTGTGATTGTGTGTGTGTGTGTGTTTGTGTGTGTGTGTGTGTTTGTGTGTAAGCGTGCGTGTATGTGTGTATGTGTGTGTGTGTGTGTTTGTGTGCGTGTCTGCATGCATGTGTGTGTATGTATATGTGTGTGTGTGTGTGTGTGTGTGTGTGTGTGTGTGTGTGTGTGTGTGTGTGTGTGTGTGTGTGTGTGTGTGTGTGTGTGTGTGTGTTTAAGAGTGTGTCTGAGAGTGTGTGTGGCAAGGGAGTCAAACATGGCAGTCTATCTCTATGCAGACAACAGCCCATGTCGAACACATCAGGACAACAAATAAACAAAGGTCAGATAGAATTACATATTAAATATAACAATCAATAATCACATTATTGATGACCCCCTGCACCCCCCCTTTATTCATTGCTCCCACTACAAGGGCAGGGCTAGGCTTCGGAATCATAATGACCTAATTGACCCCACCTGAGTACTAAGGGTGGGGTTATATGAGCTCCTCTTGCACTTTACTTCATCTAATTCCTTTCCCACACAATATCCTTGCAGGTGAACCAACTGTCCCTCGACATTTGTTTCACCTTGTTTGTACCATTTCAATAAATTACCTTTTTGATTAAAAATGGAACTCCGTTTGACCCCCTTCTTGTGTGACGGTGTGCCAGTCCGCCGTTACACCGCCTGCACACCGCCTGCAAGGACCCCATGTGCTCAACCTGCATCGGCGCGGTGTGAAGCCCAGAGGAAGGAACGCAGCGGGTCCTATTGTAAAACACACAGCTTCCAACAATCGTAAAAACCATTTTTGTGTGCCATTAAACGGACAGCATAATGTTCTTCTCACTGAGGCGGGACTCGCCCTCGTCCCGGAGAGGGAGAGGTAGCCTGATTGCAGTTCTTCAGGGAAGTCACGTCCATCCATGGAGCCCGTAGAGGTCAGCCCCAGCCCCATTGCCTGAGCCTCTGGTCCCCGGGGCCTGATGACAGTCTATACCCAGTGTCTGTCCAGGAGGTGGAAGAGAGATAGCGGAAGAGGATGAAAGGAAGGGGGGGAGAGACACAGAGAGAGAAACCTCTATGGCTTTGTTTCATTTAGTCTTCGCCTCACCGGGGTCCGCTGAGTGACAGCAAAGGTGACTGGACTGTCTGCTTGACTGATCATCTCTCTCTCCCTCTTCATCTCTCTCTCCCTCTTCATCTCTCTTTACCTCCATCTCTCTCCCCCCACTCTCTTTCTCTCCCCCCCCCCCTCTCTCTCTTCCTCTTCAGCTCTCTCTCCCTCTTCATCTCTCCCTCCCGCTTCGTCTCTCTTTACCTCCATCTCTCTCCCCCCCTCTCTTTCTCTCCCCCTCCTCCCTCTCTCTCTCCCCCCCCCTCTCTCTCTCCCCCTCCCTCTCTCTCCCTCCTCATCTCTCCTCCCTCTTCATCTCTCTCCCCTCATCATCTCTCTTTACTCCATCTCTCTCTCCCCCCCCTCTCTCTCTCTCTCCCCACCCTCACCTATCTGCTTCATGTCCTCCATTCATTACCCATTCTCTGCCATTCTTTAAGCCGTTCTTATGGCAGTGCTGGCTAGGGCAGGGCTGTGTCCATCTCTCCGTCATACATGGGCTTAATAGTTCAGCCAAACGTTAAACATCAAACACTTACATGCATATTTATCTGGTTGTTTTGTCCTAATTTTTCATTGTAATCAATTACTCAATTGTACTCAGAACTATGTACAATTGTGTGCACTTTATTTCATATCATATAACTTTACGTTATATGTTTAAGGCAGTGTTTGTGGATACATTTTCTGTAGATTTATATTTCATTTTTCTTCCTCTTTATTTGTTTGGATTTGTTACACTTGCAGTCCAGGATGAACAGATCCCCGGTCTGAAGTCTACCCCCCACTCCCACCAGGCCCAGTGCAGCGGGAAGATCACTGGAACATGCAACAGAGAGCGGAATCAAATAGGTAAAGGAGGACAACCCCCCAGGCAGGGGTAAGGTCAACCGCACAGACAGATGTGGTTGATCAGGGCACAGACCAATTCATATGTAACCTGTCCTAGAGGGGGAAGAGGGGGAACTAGGGAAACAAGGAGAACTAGAGAGAGAAAAGAGGGTTCAAATGTTGTTCTCTCTCTCCCCCCCTCACCCCACCCTCCCAGCACTCCCCCTACATATTTTCTAAATAAAGGTTGACTGATAAAATCGAGAGAGAGAGAGAGAGAGAGAGAGAGAGAGAGAGAGAGAGAGAGAGAGAGAGAGAGAGAGAGAGAGGAGAGAGAGAGAAGAGAGAGAGAGAGAGAGAGAGGGAGGGAGAGAGGGAGAGGGAGGGAGGGAAGGAGAGGGAGAGAGGGGAGAGAGAGAGAGAGAGAGAGAGAGAGGAGAGAGAGAGAGAGAGAGAGAGAGAGAGAGGGAGAGAGAGAGAGAGAGAGAGAGAGAAGAGAGAGAGAAGAGAGAGAGAGGGAGAGAGAGAGAGAGAGAGAAGAGATAAAGAGAGAAAGAGAGAGAGAGTTTTGAAGCGGCTTGGACCAACACAGCCGTCAGCCTCCACTATAAATGGTTTGTTAAGGAAGCTCTTGACTTCCGTTTGCTCTACGAAGGAGGGGTGGTATGACACGGTGGTATGTCTTCTGAGAGGACGGGGAAGGGGATGGGTGGGTGTGGGGGCCGTGAAGAAAGAGTCCACGGATGAGAGGGGCAGGAGCATAAACAAGCCAGGTCTGGCTCACTGAGCAAGCTAATTAACTTGAAAAACTATAAAAATGTAAATTGCAATTTGCTACCGTGGGCATCTAATTAAAGCCAGTGGAATGTTAAGGACCAAATTGAATTTGCTGGGGAATGTGGGGTTGGGGGGGGCGGGGGGGGGGGGGGGGGGGCGGTGGGGGTTGGACGGGGTGAGGGGCATGGTGGTAGGGAGGGAAATATGATCTCCCCCCCCATATTGTGGGTTATCGATCGCCCTCTTTCACCCCTACCTAGGCCGAGAAGAAGATGGGGACAGAGAGAGAGAGGCAGAGAGAGAGAGAGAGAGAGAGAGAGAGAGAGAGACAGAGAGAGAGAGAGAGACGAGAGAGAGAGAGAGCAGAGAGAGAGGAGAGAGAGAGAGAGAGAGAGAGAGGGAGAGAGAGAGAGAGAGAGAGAGAGAGAGAGAGAGAGAGAGAGAGAGAGAGAGAGAGAGAGAGAGAGAGAGAGAGAGAGAGAGAGAGAGAGAGAGAGAGAGAGAGAGAGAGAGAGAGAGAGAGACCTAGCAAGGAAATGAAGATGAACAGATTAAGGCAAGAAAGGCAGCCAATGGCAATAAAGGCAGAAAAATGATAAATAATGAACACAGCGTGTGAATGGACACCTCTCGTACGGGGAAAAGCATAGCTTTGAGTGAGGAAAGGTGAGTAGCCCTTTTACAAAAAGAGACGGCGTGCGAAGCCACTCTTATTGTCTTGGTGTGGAATGCGTGGGCCGAGAGTTAATTGTGTATAATTGGTTTCAGTGTTTGTGTGAAACTTTGAATGTAATTATGTGCATGCAAAATTATTGCGCTTATTCTCGTTATATTCACATCCTCGAGGGCTTGCGATGCGATTAAAGGCATAATTTGTATCTGCTCGCCTTGGCTGGGGTTTCCCTGTGTGTGTGTGTGTGTGTGTGTGTGTGTGTGGTGTGTGTGTGTGTGTGTGGTGTGTGTGATGTGTGTGTGTGTGTTGTGTGTGTGTGTGTGTTGTTAGTGTGTTAGTGTTGTGTGTGTGTGTGCTTTCTTTCTCTCGGTGAGCTTCAGAGAGGTGTGTGCACACATTAACAAAGATTATTCTCTGATGAACACAAACACAGAAACACATAACAACTATTATATATATATATATATAATATATATTATATATATTATATATACATATAGCATATATATATATATATATATATAATATATATATTTTATGCTCATTCTCTGTTTTTATGATACTTTATTGCCGCGCGGCTCAGAATATTGAAGCTCTCAGGAATCTGATGGGGGCACAGAGGCAGGAGTGAAGGATTGTGTTGCGTTATCGAAGTAAAATAAAACACCATTCAGTATGGCTGCTACTACTCCAGCAGAGCAAGGGACAGACTGCGGCGCTGCAAGAATTCACTCTCATGAGTGGGAAATCCCACCTCTGCTAGCAGGATGATGATCAGTGAGCGTGACAAGATGGACAGACATTTGAATAAATGTTAATCTCTGGGAGATGATATTCTCTTCCTCATCAAACTTGATCTCCACATACTTCCCTTCCTCTTTGGATCAAATATGATTGAATACCTGAATATGTTGAATACCGGAATTCATCCAGCTTTGACAAATGAGGGTTACCGCCCGAGACTGAGTATTAAAGGAAATCTCTTTAATTGAGGCCATGGCGATTTATGCTTGCTTTTAAAAAATAAATTATGTTTTTAATTTGTGCTTTTGATACGGGTTTGTTGTATCGGTGACCTTGCTTTGAATGCCACTCAGTCTGGAGCCGGTTGCATCAGCTTGGCGTCAACGTTGTCTAGTTATAAGCGTATGTGTTACAGTCTGGTTTAAACGTAGATTGACTTGAATAAAAAAAGGGTTGCACACACAACAGTTATATAGATATAGTTACTATTTTTTTTTACAAAAACCACCCTAAGCAGCGTGTAAACTCATGTACATGGTTGCAGTAGTTGGCTGTAAGTGCTGACAAACAACTATACTTAAAGCGCCTAATACGACAAGGCGCTCGGCTGTAGCAGCAGTGTGTTCTACCTAATACCTCTTTCTTTTTTTTTTCTTAATTCATGCATTCAAGTACAATCAACAAAACTATGTACCAGTCAGTCGACTGTGCCATCCCAGTAGCGTGTCCTCAACCACTACCAGTCTCTCACGCACTGTGTTCGTTCGAATCAAGCTCAATTGCTTTTTGATTATTACAGCTTGTTTAATTACCAGTGGTTTCTTTCAGGTCTTTATGAGACAGACTAAGTTACAACCGTACCATCAGCTGGAGGTCCTTGACTACTGTTCAGATAAAGACCACAATTAGAGCAGTCAGGGACATAAGTAAAAAAAAAACAAAGCTGTGATTTACAGATCTACAAGCTTTTTTATTAATCCCCATTATTTCTTCTTCTTCTCAGCTACATCGACCTCCAACCTAACCAGTAAATGATTAGCAGCAAAAAAGAAGAAGAAGATCTATCGTGAGGTGTGAGTTACGGACCGGCAGTAAAACAAAGTTGGAAAAGGTAATAAATAGAGTCTGCAATGCAGGGATGCGAACAGAGCCATAACACATTATAGACGTGTGACTGCTATATGTGTATGCGTGAGTTTGTGTGGTTTTGTGCCCTTTGCGCAACGTCTGTGTACGTGTGTGTCTGTTATGATTATTGTGAAAGTGCGTTAGACTGGACGTAGTGTGTAGTGTCGTGGTGTGTGTGGTGTGTGTGTGTGTGTGTGTGTGTGTGTGCGTGTGTGTGTGGTGTGTGTGTGTGTGTGTGTGTGTGTTGTGTGTGTGCTGTGCGCGCACATCGCAGCTCGTGTTGTTTGTGTGGGTCTCGTGTGCATTCTACGGACTACGCGTCGGCGTGGTTTTTGTGTGTGTTGTGTGCTTTAGCAGAAACTCTGAAAACAAAATCACACAGGATTGTGAAACTGAGTGGGCGGCACGTAAATTTATAAACAACCGGGAGACAACCAAATCAATTGATCTCAGCTCACAATCCACTGAATAAGACGTTTACACATCTCTTTCTTCCTGCCCCCTTGCTCCAAAGGTTAACACATTGAGCAACAACATCCATCAAAAAGGAGGGCGCCATTTTCGAAA
>OLKM01000101.1:0-10000 GCA_900291075.1 Melanogrammus aeglefinus
AGAGGAGAGAGGAGTGCAGAGGACCGAAGAGAGGGACGAGAGAGAGAGAGAGAGAGAGAGAGAGAGAGAGAGAGAGAGAGAGAGAGAGAGAGAGAGAGAGAGAGAGAGAGAGAGAGAGAGAGAGAGAGAGAGAGAGAGAGAGAGAGAGAGAGAGAGAGAGAGAGAGAGAAAGAGAGAGAGTTATTAATGTGTTAGCTTAAAAATGAATGCACTGATCAAAGTGTGGGCTGCTATTATACAAAACGCATATTTTTGCATCTTTGGATGCACAAAGTTTGAGCATGTCGAGCGAAAACAACCAGCTTAATCCCCCCCCCCCCCCCCCCCCGCCATTACATGGACAATGAGGTCAACCAGCCCCTCTGTGTTATTAAAATAAGTCATATAATGTTCTAAACGGAAATCATCCAGTTTTCTGGCGCTCGTTCAGCTGCAGCGCGGTACGAAGACAATCCCGGCAAAGGTCGATATTTATTTATCCCACGGAGGAAGACTATGCATCTTGTTAACACATCACGCCGGTGTATTCTCCTGACATGTGGCATCCATAGAGCGTGCCGTAATATCCCCTCCCGGTCCCCCCACGATGATCCACGGCGCTGACAACAAACACACAGCAACATGATTGATTCACTGATATTAGATATTGATATTAGGACGAAGCAATTGCAATAGGTTTTGAAGAAAACAATATGCGGTTCGTATGATGCAGTCTCTCTCTCTCTCTCTCCACCAATCTCTCTCTCTCTCTCTCTCTCTCTCTCTCTCTCTCCCCTCTCCCTCTCTCTCTCTCTCTCTCTCTCTCTCTCTCTCTCTCTCTCTCTCTCTCTCTCTCTCTCTCTCTCTCTCTCTCTCTCTCTCTCTCTCTCTCTCTCTCTCTCTCTCTCTCTCTCTCTCTCTCTCTCTCCTCTCTCTCTCTCCTCTCTCTCTCCTCTCTCTCTCTCTCTCTCTCTCTCTCTCTCTCTCTCTCTCTCTCTCTCTCTCTCATCAGAACCACAGAGATGAGCTTGGTTTATAAGTCACCCAGACCTGGCGCTGCAGGGATCCATCATCCTTAATGATGACTAATGACCACGCACATGAAACTGCATTAAGTCATTTTCAGGTTGCTTGTTTACCAAGGACGCAGATTCACTTAAATGCGCGCACACGCATTTTATGAGCGTGTTAGCGTTTAATCCCGCGCTGTTCCCTCCTGCAGGCGACGTTCGTACAGGACCGGCCAGGACATCAACAACTGCCCCACCTGCCAGAAGACAGCCTGCATCATCTACAGGTAGCTGCTCGGGATTAGGGTCTCAAAGAGGGGCTGCGCAAGACACCAGCCCCCCCATCCCCCCGCACGCACACACACACACACACACACACACACCACACACACACACACGCACACACACACACACACACACACACACACACTCACACACACAAGCACACGCACGCAGCTTCATGCCTGCCTTCTTTCCTTTCATCCTTCCTTCCTCCCTGTCCTTCATTTCCTTCTCGCTCTTTATTTGTTTACTTCTCTTACCCTGTCTTCCATTCATACAGTTGGATTTGTAGTATTCATGCATATCCATTATTCCAACATAATCCTTACATTGGGGTTGCAAAAGACCACAAACACGCAGCCAAAACCATTCTGCTTCTATCTTTTCTTTTCTTCTTTATTCCTTTCTTTCTCATCCCTTCCTTCATTTCGTCGTCTTGTATTCCTCATGGTGACATTTTAGTGATCCTACTCATGCCTGATTCACCTCAACCCCGGGGTGTTGAAGCCTCTTCACATGGCGCGTACGTTTTAAGGACATGTACGTGCACCTCAAAAGAGGTCTCTCCAGGAGAAGGGATTCGCACATAAAGGAAGCGTCTCTGCCTACTAAACAAATGGATTCAAAGGCTGAATATTAGGATTCTTCGAACTCTGCCGCCCAGCCTTTGTGGATACATGCGTGCGTGCGTTCTGCTGTGCGTGCGTGTGACCTAAATAAGCAACAGCATTTGCAAAAATCCCATATCCGAACATGAGCACTTGTAGCAGCATTGGGAGGGATAGAAACCGCTCTCTCCCTCTCAATCTCTCTCGCTGCTTTGCAAATCATAACATCTTTTCATCTCACCCTAGTCCCATCTTCTATTACTTTTTGCCAACATTCAACAACATGCTCTTCCCCCTGTCTCCTCCTTCTCCTCATCTTCTTCCCCCATCTTCTACCCCTTCTCCTCCTCCTCGCCCCCCTCTATCTCCTCCTCCTCATCCTCATCCCCGTTCTCCTCCTCCTACTCTCCACCCCCGTCTCCTCCTCCTTCTCCCCTCCCTCCGTTTTCACCTCCTCTTCCTCCACCCCCTTTCCCCCTGTCTTCTCCTCCTCCTCCTCCTCCCGCACTCATCTCTCCCCCCACCCTCCTCCTCCTCCACCTCCTCCCTCCCCTCCTCCTCCTCCTCCTCCTCCTCCTCCTCCTCCTCCTCCTCCTCCTCCTCCCTTGAGATGGGTAACACCCAGCGAAACTCCATCTCCCCGTCTCCCTTTGATGTAGAACCCATGGGGTTCTACATCGATATCTGTAACTATGAGAACGGGACTGGGAGAGTCTTTGAATAAACACATGGCCACCGAGGGAAGATGCAGCACAGATTGCACAGAGGACAGTTGCCCGTTCTTGTTGGACTGGGCGGAAATAAACGTCACATTTTATCACCAATTTACTCACCTTAATATTGCACCAACACATCTGTCTGCCCCCGGCGGATACACACACACACCACACACAACACACACACACACACACACACACACACACACACACACACACACACACACACACACACACACACACACACACACACACACACACACACACACACACACACACACATCTTCAGATTCTAATTAGCAAGGCAGCAACCAAAGCTCTTGAAATCTCTAATGAAGACCGAGGGGAAAGGACAGAAAAACAAACATGCACACACAAACACACACATACATACATACACACACATACATACACTTGCAACATGAAGAACAAGCACACAAACACACACACTCACACCGGAATACATCTAGATATACCTATATATACACACGTCTAAATGCGTGTCTCTACAGTACATATGCAAATGCATAGCAGCATGTGCTTGTAAACACCTCTGATGTACGTGTTGGTATATGTGCTCATAAGAACGTTATTTCCTTCGCACACCATAAGCCTCAGCACTTTCAAACAGATGGAGGCTCACACACACAGACACACACAAACACACAGTCAATAAACAAGTTAACCACCAGGAACGGGCCGTAAGCACTCTGGTGGTGGCACCTCCAGAGACTGGTCCCGCCACCTCTCACTAGAGATGCTAGCAGAGGGACGCAGCTTCCCCTGCAGCGTTCAGGGTAGCGCAATAAATGAAGCGCAACAACGCTATGAATAAACAGCTCCTAGCCTGCCCTTCGCTCAGAAGCTCTGCTTTAGTAAATAAAGGGCGGTGTAATTTGTCATTTGGTTCACTTGTATGTTATCTTGGATCCAGCTCTCCTACTGTTTGATAGCAGAACCTCTGGGGAGGAGGCGGGACAAAGCCTGGGCCGGAAACCGATGAACTGCAAGGGGCGGAGTTACGACCCATTTCCTGTTTGGTTTCGAGACATTCTTCCCGCCTGAGGGATGTCACTGGCGCATATGGATGAAGCTTTTAGAAGCAGATTTGAATGCGTGTATTTCTAAAGGGGTCAGTCTACATGGCGTTGCTTTGAAACCTTTGTGTTCGCCGGCAATAGCCAATCAAGTGCTTGATCCCCACCTTGCAGCAACACGATAGGTCGAAACCAATACGAAGCGAAATAAAGTGAAACCCTCCGTTCACCCAGTCTGCCATAACGCTCTTGATTATCATCATAAAGTCTAATTTGTGAGACGCACTTTTATGCAATGCTATGGTACACACCATGAAACAGGCAAGCGCACAATGGCTGAGTGGGTCATGTTATTTCACAGTTAACGGGATTTTCTAACGTTTTCTCTGATATTTATATAATTTTACACCTTTTACCCATCTGGCCTTCAATGGCAGGCTTATGAAAGGGCACTTTTAATACACCATGCCATTTTTCCTTAAAATAATTTCGCCTTTAAAACAGCACTCACAGTGCATGCAAGACGGCGATTATGCAGAACACTCTGCGAAACACACCGACATTCACGTTGGTGAAAAGACGCCGGTACATAATAACACACACATTCGTACTCTCCCAACTAAATAGGGCACGCTCCCACACAGCTCGTGAGTTCCATTTGGAAAAGAGCGGTCGCACTAGTTTCTGTTGATTTGCTGCAATCAACACATTTTCTTCACTGATATGCCCACCTTGTGTACGAGTGTGATTGTGTGTGTTTTTTTTTTATGATTTCACAAATACACACACAATGATGACCCTGCCTCTAAATGATGCAGGGAGTCTAACATTGCTGTCACAGTACAGTAATGGCCTTCCTGGGGGCTGCTGGGAGGAAACAGGGGAACCGCAGCCTGGGAAAGCGGAGCCTGGTCTAATGACGTGAGGAGCGAGAGCGGGCCGAGCCGTCGCTACAGGACCCCCCCATTGTGGCAGCGAGCAGGTTTTTAGTTGGTGTCAGTTCTAATTAGCTCCAGCGCAGACACAGGGTGGGGGGAAACGGTATGACACCCCCTTGTGAGTCTAAACACGCTTTTTTACGGGGAGAAACACAGCACAACGATGGCCAACATCCTCTCCAAGGCCGTCGTTTTCCAACTACTGATGGGTCCCTGTTGGTCCCACACCTACACACACACAGACGCACACACGCCCCAGACCCATACTGTATATCTACATGCAAAAACTCTCACAAACCCACACACACACACACACAACCAACACACAAAAACAGAAAGACACGTACAAAAGACAAAACTGTCCACACATGCACACACATGCACACACAAGCACAGAAAAACACACACAGACAAACAGACACACACACACACACACACACACACACAC
This sequence comes from Melanogrammus aeglefinus, assembly GCA_900291075.1. Classification (NCBI taxonomy): domain Eukaryota; kingdom Metazoa; phylum Chordata; class Actinopteri; order Gadiformes; family Gadidae; genus Melanogrammus; species Melanogrammus aeglefinus. Next base: position 5,019 of record OLKM01000101.1, read on the forward strand.
ACACACACACACACACACACACACACACACACACACACACACACACACACACACACACACACACACACACACACACACACACACACGTGTTACAGCCTGCAGGGAGGAATTAAGAATTGAGGCACCATATTCCTGGGAAACAATAAGAGAAGAGAGAGTGGTAGAGGTGGAGGTTGAGAGCGAGGTACAACGACACAGAGATAGCCAGAGGGTGAATAAGAGTGATATTCGATAATGGTGGAGCAAAAAAAGGAAACATGGTGGATTTAAATCCTCCATTTAAAAAAGAACAGGAAAATGTAGGACAGGTACCTCTTCTCATTACTCTGTTCTTGGTGTGTGTGCATGTGCATATGCGTGCGTGCGTGCGCGCGTGTGTGTTTGAAGCTAGCGTGCTGCGTGCGTCCGTGGTGCGCTGAAGTGCGTGCGTGCGTGCGCGCGTTGTGTTTGAAGCTAGCCGCTAGCATGCGTGTGATCCACTGAATTCCCATAATTGTCATTTGTGGTAATAGTCCTTTTTCTCCATTATCAATTATTCATAAGTGCAATTTCTTCAGTTATCTGTCACTGGAAGTTTCAAACGCTCTTCCTCATCCACCTTTCCTCGGAGCCAGGAACCCTCCGTCTTTCCCTGGTTCTCACTGGTGGCTCACATCCTCCCGGCCTCTCTCCTCTCATCTCTCCCTCTCTCCTCCACCTCTCCATCACCTCCTCCACCTCACATGGACCCCTCCCTCTCTCTCCTCCACCCCTCTCCCTCCTCCACCTCTCATTCTTTCTCCACCCCTCCCTCTCTCTCCTCCACCTCTCATTCTCTCTCCACCCCTCCCTCTCTCTCCTCCACCCCTCTCCCTCCTCCACCTCTCATTCTTTCTCCACCCCTCCCTCTCTCTCCTCCACCTCTCATTCTCTCTCCACCCCTCCCTCTCTCTCCTCCACCTCTCCCTCTCTCCTTCACTGACCTCTTTGACCACTCATCCATCCCTCCTTCTCTCTCCTCCACACCCTCTCCCTCTCCTCCACCTCGCTCTCCTTCACCTCTCCCTCTCTCTCCACCCCCTCTCTCCTCCACCCCTCTCCCTCTCTCTCCTCCACCTCTCCCTCTCTCCTCCACCCCTCTCCCTCTCTCTCTGACCCTCCCTCTCTCTCCTCCACCTCTCCCTCTCTCCTCCTCTGACCACTCATCCAGTTCTCCTCCCCCCCGCTCCCTCCACTGACATTTGACCTTTTTCATTAAAGCCACTGGTCCCTTCATTTCACCCGCCCTCCTCCTCTTCATCTCCTGCTCCTTCTTCTCCGCCATTCCTCCTTCTCTCACCAGAGACTTCTTGATTATTCTTCCTTTCATCATCTCTATCTACCTGTCCTCTTTCTTGCTGCAGGCTTGCGGGGACAGTTGTGCACGTCCGGTTTCAAGGAAGGAGTGTGTTCTGTCACTTGTGTGTGTGAGCATGCATGAGGGCGAGCTTGTGTCTCTCTCTGTGTGTGTGTGTGTGTGTGTGTGTGTGTGTGTGTGTGTGTGTGTGTGTGTGTGTGTGTGTGTGTGTGTGTGTGTGTGTGTGTGTGTGTCGCGCGCGCGCGGTGTGTGTGTGTGTGTGTGTGTGCTAGTGTTCTGTCACAGTAAGGAGTGTGTTCTGTCACTTGTGTGTGAGCATGCAAGAGGGTGAGTGTGTTGTGTGTGTGTGTGTGTGTGTGTGTGTGTGTGTGTGTGTGTGTGTGTGTGTGTGTGTGTGTGTGTGTGTGTGTGTGTGTGTGTGTGTGTGTGTGTGTGTGTGTGTGTGTTTCCATCTGTCCACATCTGTCTGATTGTGTTTTGGTTGATCCATGACTAATCATGCGCCTCATTAGCCCCAGATGCTAGTCTATGCATTTACAAGCCCGGACCTTTAGAAGGGCTCACACTCACACACACACACACACACACACACACACACACACACACACACACACACACACACACACACACACACACACACACACACAGACCTACAGCACTGGACCATTAAGAGGGGTGGTGAGAGAGAGAGCGAGATGGAGTTCAAAATGAGAAGCATAGCAAATGGGCAGCGGGAGAGAGAGGGAGACCGAGAGAGAGAGCGAGAGCAAGAGAGCGAGAGAGCGAGAGAGCGAGAGAGCGAGAGAGCGAGAGAGCGAGAGAGCAGAGCGAGAGAGCGAGAGGAGCGAGAGAGCGAGAGAGCGAGAGAGCGAGAGAGCGAGAGAGCGAGAGAGCGAGAGCGAGAGACAGCTACAGTCAGAGAGAGAAAGAGAGAGCGAGAGTAAAAGAGAAGGGATAGATGGAGAGGGAAAGATAAAGACCGAGAATAAGTGTGAGGAGGGGGTGAGCACACGTAAAATAAACAAAAAACTGCTGCCTCACTCCTGTACCTCGCTGGCTCCTAGGGCTCCACTTTGCAGAGAGCCTGTCTGGTACTGGAGTCCTGGCCAGACTCCCCCCGTCATCTGGCCTGTTATCTACCACCGTGTGACGTCTGCCCAGCCTTCAGACGTGGGCGGCGTGCTGAGCCGGGCCCCCTGTGGCAGTCACAGTGATGCCTGCGTGTGCGTGGTGACGTGTGTGCGTGCCTGCCTGTCAGTTAAGCATCGGCGTCAGGCATGATTTATATCTCAATCCCAAAAACGACTTTGTGAGCGTTCTACAATGGGGGCGGGGGGGGGGGGGCACATGCAGATCTCCTCGGTTCTTTTTTTTATTGCCATAGTGCCTCCTTTCATTTCCTCTCCCCGGCAGCGGAATGTCCTCCAAACTGCGTAGCTGCTCCATTCATCTAACGTTCCACGTCTACCCGTTTAGCGTGCCCTGCGTCTGAACCTCCCCAGAACTTCCCCCCCCCCCCCCCCCACTCCAATCTCCTTGCAGATGAACTTGGACTTGCAAAAAAAAAAAAAAACTCCCCCTGCCCGATGTGTAGTCTAATGCTAGACGGCTGACCTAATTGTAAGTCTACCTTTTCTCTCCTCCTCTCCTCCTCCACCTCCCTCTCTCTCTCTCTCTCTCCCTCCCTCCACCCACAGCGTTGAGCACGACTTCCGGCAGCAGGAGGGTCGGCTGCAGGAGGTGATGGAGGCGCTGGATGGGGAGTGGGACGCGCTGGGGACCAACCCCCTCCCCGGGCCCAAGAACATGACGGCCGCTCCCTCCTCCTCCTCCTCCGCGTCGGCGAGGCCCAGCACCAAGTCCCGCGTGAAGAAGCTCCGCAAGAAGTGCTTCTGGTGGCTTTAGCGCGGCGTGAAGGGGGGGGGGGACCGCGGGCAGTGACGGATCTAAGCTCCCCACTCGCTGGGAGGGGGACCACGCTGAGAAGATGACACTGCCTAGGGGAGGGGACCGGTGGGAGCAGGACACCGCAGTGTGAGCGCCGGTGCGGGTGCGAGTGCTCCGTTTGTTTTCCCAAGCGGAGGAGACATTAAAGGAGCGCAACGTTCAAAATAATGCAGTTTCTTTGTCGTGTTTCCCCTTCCACCCCCCCCCCCCCCCGCCCCGGTAACTTTGTCGTGTGTTTTTCAATTCACGGCACGTTCCGTCCTTCAGGTAGCAGGGAGAACGAGACGCAGTGGGCGGGATAGGGGAAATGGGGGGGGGGGGGAGCGGTGAAAGAGGAGACAGGATCAAAGAGCATGCGATCCAGGGACTTTCCTCAGGAACTCACAGACGACCGAGGGGGTCGTTCAACGATGCTGGCAGCTCCCTCACCGAGAGAAACACTGCACAGGGGACGTTATCTCGGTTACTTTATAGGAGGAAGAGGAGGAGGAGGAAGGAGGATGATGAGGAGCGAGTGGCTACGCTTTTCAGTGCCAGCTGGCTGGTATGGTTCCTCGGTGTGGAGAACAAAGGAGTCCGTGATGAATGAACCGCATGGAGGGGATTGGGAGGATGGATGGATGAATTGATGGTTGGATGAATGGATGGATTCTCAACAAGATGGATCCGAGCCTGTAGCAGGGGACATGATCTCCCCAGCAATCGTGCACATTGGAAGACATTGGAATTAACTTTCAGAACACAGGAATACTTAAAAACAAAGGAATTGAAGAACTGAGTGTGTGGATAGGAGCGCAAATCAAAGTTTTTGATAGGAGGCGGAAATTGGAAGTGAGTTGTGGAGATCTGCTGTCTGCCAGGCTGCCGGGAGAGGATAAAAGACCTGGATGTGAAGTTTCTGGGGAAGCCCAGCGGAGCGTTGATATCACAGAAGCACGGTCAGAACTTTGCACTTGAAGACGGGGCCGGCGTTTGATTGGCAGCTCATCAAAAGGCGACAGGCCATGTTGGCCATTTTTACATTCAAATGATCCATGCTTTTGTCATCGTTCAAAACAGTGTTTGTTTTGCTCTTTGAAATTCACGATACACACACAAAATAACACACACATACACAAACACACACCTAAACAGACACAGAGACACGCACACAACACAGAGACAAACCTTCGTCAAAACGCATGAATACCACAAGCACAAGCACACAGGGGCGTGCACTTAAGCAGACACACACACACACACATACACACACACACTCTCACACACACACAGCAGCCTTGTAAGAGGTCATCCCGGTAGCGATGTTTATGCCCCCTGCCCGACACACACACTGCCCCACTATTTTCCTCCCGCTGTGTTGTGGCAGCTCTTTGTGACATGATGTTGTACAATAAAAGTGTGTATTTTAAACAGTACACGTGTGTCCCGCTTGCTGCTCGTTATGCTCATTAGGGAGAGGGGTGTTCCCCACTGGATCACAGGCCAAACGGAAATTTCCGTTTGCAGCGCTGCAATTATCCTTGAGGGTTTCGCAGCTCACACGGTGGAAATTGATGGGTGGATGACTCAGAGATCGAATGCCTGCCTCACAGTGTTGCGCTCTATTATTGTATGTGTTACGGGTCCGTGCCGTGGTCCACGCCGTTCTGTTCCATAACAGTGAAGCAGACGGCTCTCTCTCTCCCCTGGCAATAGCGTT